>SSNR01000245.1:27487-37625 GCA_006937965.1 Callopanchax toddi | reverse complement strand
GATGAAAATTACTGACCTCTGCCATCATTTTAAGTGGGAGAACTTGCACAATCGGTGGCTGACCAAATACTTTTTTGCCCCACTGTATGTGTTTCTGAGCAGAAACAATGGTTCTAACTTTTTACAGCAGTGATTTAAAACGGACACCAGAGGGAGCCAAAACAAGAAAAACTGCATAGTATCCCTTTAACTTTATGCATAAGCATTTGTCCTCTCAGCTCCTCAAGTTTAGCCTGTTTTGAGGTGTAAAGCGCTCGACATTTGCCTTTTTCATCACTGCCAGGGCCTCACCACAAACTAGGCACACTGGCTTGCCTTTCACCTCAACAAAGAAAAAATACTTTGTCCAGGATTACAGGACATTCTACATCAGAGACCAGAGGTTCCCCACCCCTGCTCTACATTAACTTGGAGTACAACAGAAAGGACCAGATATTTACTGGAAATTGTGTTTTAACTGATGGAACAATGTGGCTCCTAGTTGGCTTTAAGGCTGGAAAACAATGATGATTCTTTTTTTTGTTTAAATAGAAAAAAAAAACTATGTGTGAAAGGATAAAAAAAAAAAAAAGGATGGAGACATCTGATGTTTGTTGCATGTTGGAGGGATTGTGTTCTGGAAATGTCCTGTAGTGTTTGGAACTGAGGATCAGGGATCATTACTTCTGTGCTGCAGTGATAACTCTACATGATGCTCTTAAGTGACATCATTATAGATGCTTTCAATACAACATTAATAAAGACACAATCAGTTCATACAATGAATCAAGTACGCACACATACCTGTGTGTCAACTAGCTTCTGGCTACATGACCACTCCTTCACAGCACCACAACTAGATGTGAAGTTCATCAGTGTCTGGTGATCACGGGCTGCATAACTGTAAAAGCACCGGTCTGCAAAGGCACGTTTGGGCAGAGGGATCAGGTATGCACACATGATATCTGGTGCTTATGCACACTGGTGAACCAATTATGTGCACCCTTGATTATAATTTTGTCTCTACATGCTGTATTTTGTAACTAAAGCACATGGTATGAAACGTGTCAAATGCTTTGTGAGAATTCCACTGTTTGAAAACTTTGACTTTCCTAGAATTTTCAGATAAATATCCAGCTTCCAAGATAGAAAAAGGTCGGCAAAACAACCAAAAACAACCTTGACAGAAGTGGCAAAATGTTCAACACTTGTCAGCCTCACACCTTAAACCCTCTCCTCTTCTTTCAGCCCACCTTCATCTCCTTAAAATGCCCCATCTGTCCTCCTCCACAGTCATCCATCAGCCTGATGAGTATCTCACTGTCCCGGTTCTACCCCCACCCCACCCCACCCCCATAGCATCACCCTGAGTGAGGTTCTAATGGTTTAAGCCCAGTGCTAATGATTTGTAAGGTGAGAGAAAAGGAAAAGCCTGCAGCAGAGGCTAAACACTCCATGAATCCTCTGCTGAACCAGACCTGTTGCTCTGCCTCCCTGCTGGATCAGACACAGTTTCAGAGAAGTCTTCATACTTTAAATGAGACGTTTATATAGAACTGCCTGGAAATGGACACGTTTCTTTGGTTATGTATGATTTTAACTTCTTGACATTAACGTTGGAGGCAAATATTTATCCCAGACTGAGAATACAAAATCATCCACGAAAAGCCAAAAATATAGATGCATCAATGAGTTTTTTTAGGCTGATTTAATTTGATAAAGCTCTGATTAGCCTAATTTAATTTTAGCTTATTCTAATTGACTGTTCATTGTAAAATGTTTACAGTTCCTCCGAAACATTCAGGATAAAGAGCTTTTTCTGATTCTGGAAATGTACAAATAATACCTTCCAGTTTATTAAGCAGAGAAAACAATTGTAGAATAAAGCTACATTATAGATTAAGAACTATATATTCTAGGTACTTGACACTTTTTTATTTTACTCACCTAAACACCCAAACTTTGTGGCTTCTGACCCAGAAAATAACAGTGGCAAAATATACACACTGCTAATAAACTAATAAAGAAAGGACATAATGACAACACAAACAACTACATCCATTTCACCAGGTTTATTCAACCATTTAGAACAGTTTGTTGGGCAAATATATGTTATTGGCAAGGATTTTACTTTTAGTTCTGGAGAAAATCCCAGGACCCACAGTGGGGTCTCGACCCCGACTTGGGAACCACTGTTCTAACCTGTCCAAAAGGTCAACTGTATCAAAAATGGCACTAAGGTCCAGAAGGACAAGGACAGTTACTTTCCTGGAGTCTGTGTTTATATGCATGTCATTAACGACCTTAACAGGAGCTGTTTCTGTCCTGTGGTTATAGCGAAAACCTGTCAGATAAGTATCAAAGATGTTGTTTGATGCAAGATAACTGCTGATCTGAGTGAAAACAGCTTTTTCCAAGTATTTTACTGAGAAATGGTAGGTATGAAATTGGACAATAATTGGAGAATGCAGTTGGATCAAAGCTGCTTTTCTTTAACAGGGGTTTGAGGACAGCTGCTTTTAGTACAGCAGGGAAAATTCCTGATAGGAGGTAATCATTTCCAATACATCAGATTTAACACAATAAAAAATGTTTGAAAAAATTTTGCTGAAATATGGTTCAAACAGCAGGTGGATGAGGTTTGCTGTCTGATCCAGTTATCTAATGTTTGATGGTTTAGGGCTCAGTGAGTCATGGTGCAGCCTGGAGAGCTGCCATATGAGGTCATTATTGGATCTTGAGATATTTCTGCATAAAGATATGTGGATTAATTTTCTATGTATCAAAGTTTTCTAAATGTTTTAAGTGATGGTGGGTAGAGTTCCACAACATCTGTTATTCTTCTGAAGACCCTCCTTCCTCCTATAGGCCCCCTTGAATTCTCTCTGACCGGCAAACTTTTTCAGCAAATAAAATTCAAGTTTCCACATTGTGGGCTGTCAGTCAACATGCATGCGCTTCATGCAGACCTGTAGAGGTGGGGGCTGTGCTCCCAGGATGCTCCATGTCTCCCTGTTTAATCTCAGCCGTCATAGAGACGTCAGATCTAATTTCTACAAAAAAGTTATCCATATTTGTTTATTTTAATCAGGAATTCCATTCTGGAGCGAGTATCTCCTCATTTCTGGGTTCTGCTACTCTCAGCTCCCTGTTGTGTGACGAGCATGTTGAGCAACATGTTTCATCAGCACAATGTGACAGTCGGGTCTCAGAGCATCTACAGGGTGAGAACAGGATTTGTGAGCTGTGAATGATTGAACCCTACAATACAGTTTGTGCCAGAACGAAGCACAGTTTATGCCCGACTTAGATTGTTGTGCCCTTGCGCGTGTGCACGCGGTGCGGGAGGGGGGGAGAATGGATTATTTTGGGAGGGGCCGGGGTACGTTGGTTTAAAATTACTGGCTGTTTCTCTTTTGTTTCTACTTGAACAATATATCTATATAGTGTGTGTGTGTGTACGTACATATATATGCACTTTTTTAAAGTCAGTTTTGAGCCCTGTAGTTTTCACTGTATAAAAACGTTCCACTATATTAAATGGATACTGGCTGTTGTTTTTAGGTGTAGGTTTAATATCATGGCTCTGTTCAAGCCTCTCCTCTTCACCTTTGAAATCAAAATTTCATCCTTGGTGAGACAGGAGAGGAGGAGAGAGATGAAGAAGAAAAATTTGCAGCAATAGTTTGATCTTTGACAAAATCTTGAAACTTTGTTCAGAATCTCATCTCATTCTTGCAAATCTGCAAAGTGAGCTTAGCTGCTCTGTGCGTCTCACCTCCAGCTGCACTGCAGGGAGCATGTCATGAGTGGGATGTGACTCACTCCGTGGTTTGGTGTAGGTACCAGATGTGCACCCCGAGCAGATCTGGTACCTACACCGGAGCGCAGCGCGAGTTCTCCGGGGAGGACACACTGCACCCCACGTCAGTGACACAAAGGCAACAGCGTCGGCACTGCAATCCACCCCTATGCTTTACAGTAGGTTTGGTGCTCTTTGGATGCAATTCAAGATTCTTTCCCCTCCAAACATGACAAGTAGAGTTTTTAACCAAAAAGTTCTATTTAGGTTTGATCTGACCATATGACATTCCCCCAGTCCTCTTCTTATCGGATCAGATGAGTCTCATTAAGAATAACTCATTAACGTTTTCCACAAATCCACAATGCTCATTCAGAAACTCGCACGCAAATATAATTTGGAGGAACACTTGTAGTATAAACTAACACATCATTTAAATTGTTGAATGTGCATTTAAAAACTGCTTCTCATTTGTGAAACTCCCTGCATTTGTGAGAACATTCAACAATTCGTATGATGTTAGTTTATACTACAAGTGTTCCTCCAAATTATATATGTGAACCACAGAATGTGAGTTTCTGAATGAGCATTGTAGATTTGTGGAAAATGTTGAGAGAGTTTATTCTTAATGAGACTCATCTGATCCTATATCTTCTGGATCATCCTAATGCTCTCTAGCCGACTTCAGACACGTCTGGCACTGCAGGATTTGAGTCCCTGGTGGTGTAGTCTGTTAGTGATGTTAGCTTTTGTTACTTTGGTCCCAGCTCTTTGCAGGTCATTCATCAGGTCCCCCTGTGGGGTTCTGGGATGTTTGCTCACCGTTCTTGTGATCATTTTGACCCGACGGGGTGAGATCTTGTGTGGAGCCCCTGACTGAGTGAGATTATCAGTGGTCTTGTATGTCTTCCACTTTTTAATAATAGCTCCCACAGTTGATTTCTTTACACCAAGCTATTGCAGAACCTATTGCAGATTCAGTCTTCCAGCCTGGTGCAGGTCTACAGCTTTGTTTGAGAGGTTGAGATTACCTTTATTGATCCCTCAGAGGGGAAATTCACTTTCAGTACAACTTTACAGGATTAGACACGCAGACAAGATAAGACTGTACTTGTGAGCACGCAGACACTTGTGTGGCGCCCCCTTTAAGCAGATAAGAAAAGGGCTGACAACAGGGAAGGATGACAGGGGGAAAAAAAGGTAGCTCCCTCCACCATGCCTCAAAAACATTGCTGAGACAGATACAAAAAACCTTCGCGTACAGAACATACAATGACAGTCCACAGTTAAAAAACACATCAGGGTAGGTGAGCGGGACCAGGAACTCTGCCATCATGGCGCAAACTTCAGCGCTGAAGCAGCTGCATGTCCTGCTCCATTTCAGCAGGGGTGAGGGAGTAGATAGGAGAGCGTAGAAGGGAGGGAGGGTTCAGAGCAGCTGCTTCATTCATTCTGTAGCGTGGGGTTGTTCAAGGGCAGAAATAAGATTAGAAGTTGTTTGTCTCAGGCAGCAGCCATGTTGACTCCAGTGCCTTATTGTTCATTACTGTTCGTTCTGCTGGCTTCACCCCTCCAAACAGTTGAATCATGGCCATCCCCACTGATCTGTGCAGTCAGACACCTCGATTGTAATTTGCTCCATGCCTGAGTTTGTTTGCAGCCATTCCTCCAAAACAACTTCTTCATCGTGAGCGTTTCAGTGTTCAAAGCACAAATCAACCCCTCCAGAAGTGCAGGACACCTGCCAATCGCTCTCGCAGCTCCATTATTTTCAGATGAATCAAGTCCCCACAGATGCCAATGAGCATAGACCCAATCCTCATTAATCCAAAAGAGCAGTCCTCCAGAGACACAGCGTGCATCCCTGTCAGTAGAGTTGGAGAATCCCTCTCCGTTTTGAAAGTAGAAAAAAATATATCCAAAGTTTTGAGAAAACCAGCAAAACAGATCCATATTGAAAAAAAATGTATCCAGAAGGAATGAGGAAATTGCTCAGGTTAGACAAGACAAGACAGCTGCAGGGAAAACACAAAAGGGAGAGAAGAATAAAGTGTGACCGCTCTCCAAGGAAGCCGGAAGTAGAGAAGGTGTCCTTTGACAGCTTTTTGGTCTTGGCCATAGTGGAGTTTGGAGTGTGACTGTTTGAGGTTGTAGACAGGTGTCTTTTATATTGATAACGAGTTCAAACGGGTGCCGCTGATACATTTAAAGGATGGATGAAAGAGGAGTCTCTGACAGAAGAAGTTACAGGTCTGTGAGAGCCAGAAATCTGGCTTGTTTTTGACCAAATACTTTTTTCCACCATAATTTGCAAATAAAATCTTTAATGTGATTTTCTGGATTTTTTCCCCCTTAATTTGTCTCTCATAGTTGAGGTTTACCTGTGATGAAAATTACAGACCTCTCCTTTTTAAGTAGAAGAACTTGCACAATTGATGGCTGACTAAATACGTTTTTACCCCACTGACTACTACATTTCCCTAAAGAAGCACCACTTTGTAGGATGGCTACTTGATAGTGGGGGATGATGAGCATGTAAAAACCCACAAACCCAATAAAAATACCATTCATATTGTTTAAAAAATATACGGATATTTTGCACTTACTAGATGCAATAAAAACATAAAATACACATAATAGTTACCTTAGATTATATAATTTGGTATCAGCTGTTTGTGCATCCATTCATACTGTCAAATGAATAAGAAAAAACAAAATTGTACTTTGTTTTATTATCAGTTTTATCGTTATCATTATACTCTTGAGTTATTGTGAAATTACTTTTGGGCCATATTGCCCACCCCTAAGGCTTTTCCATTGGTAAAAGAATCTCAGTGTGCCTTGTTCTCAGCAGGCCCCTCATAAGTCTGTGCCCTTAGATAAACCAACAGCAGGAACAGGGAGGTGTGGGTGCAGCAGAGACCTTCTGACACTGTTTACTGGCCCCTCTGACAGAGTGTTAGGAGGGCTGGGACGGCTGCCTGCTCAGTGCCTTTAGCCAGGGAAATGTACCATTAAGATAAGAACTATCAATATCCCACTTCCACAGGATGGGAAGAGGGAATGGAGAGGCTGATAAATATATAAATAAATCGTTTTGGGTGGATGTTTAAAGGGAGGGTTGACAAGATGGTAAGGAGGTGGGGAGAAAGCTCGGCCACCTGCTGTTTTCTGTAGAGGTCTGAGGTGTTTTACAGGAAATCTGAGCAGAAACAATCAGTCTGTCTGCTCCGTCATTACTAAGCATCTTTAGCCAACCAGGCTTTGTTTCTTAATGTGAACATCTTTGTATAGTTTACTTTAGAGAAGGTAAACCTCCTCTCCCCTTAAAGCATCTTTTATGTTCTCAACTAAACCATGTGAGACTTAAGACATTTTAACAAAGGTTTTCATTATATAATGAGTGCAGTAACAAAATAAGTCATGTAACATAAAGACATAAATGGTAAATTAATAAGGTTTAATTTGTTTCTGTAACTGAAGACATTTAATGTTGAAGGTTGAACTAAAACAAAATGTATTGTGTATTGTGAGCTTGTCCTTAAGGCGGATCCAGGAGATGTTTGATAAATCTATTGAACTATTTATTGCCTTTTCCTAGTGTTTGTAGATTGAGATGCTTTGTAAAACACATTTAGAAGAAATAATCACCATAAGATAAATGCTTTCCTAAGTTTTTTTAATCACATCTTCTCTAGATTTAAAGCCACATTGTGGATTATTTCATCAAGAGAGCAGTTTTTGAATCTAACGTCCTATGACTCCTCCCCAAAACACCTCGACATGCGCGTGCACACGGCACATTACGTTGCTGGGCATAAACTGTGCCGCTCAAACTGTAGGGTTTAATCACTCACAGTTCACAAATCACATTCCAACACTGTACCAGGCTCTGATGAGCTCTCTCTGTCCCTGCTGCTTCTGATACATAGCTCTGTTAGCAGCGAGCTGCTGCTGTACTCTGTAGCTGAACACAGAAATGACTCAGCCCTGAATGAACTTCTTGACCAAAATAAATGTGTATCCTTGGCAAGCCTTGCCATTCTGTGAGGTGAAATGTTTAAAAATATAAATAAATCCGTCATTAGCTGGGGAATGGATAAGTTTTTAGTAGAAATTAGCTCTGTCTCCTCCATGAACGGCTGAGACGGTAAACTGAGAAACACACGGAGCGTCCTGTATGAGAGCGCCCCCTACTGCTACAGGTTTGCTCGAAGCGCGTGCACGTTGACAGAAAGCTGACAATGCAGAAATTAAAACCGCCATAGGAGGAAGGAGGGTCTTCATCAGAATAACATGTTGTGGAACTCAACCCATAGATCATAGTTTAGACCTGAAATATCATTTAGAACATTTAGAAAACTTTGATACATAGAAAAATGCTCCAGATAGCTGCTTTAAGTCTTTGTATTTTTCAGGAGTGAAGATCTACAAAACTTCCTGCTGACTGTGAGTCAGCAGTGCTGCTATCTGACGGAGATCATTCAGGATGTCATCACCCGTTTTCCCCGTCAGACGTCTCAGGTGTGTTATCTTCACTGCTTTACTCGTTGAAGAGCCAGGGGGGCTAGGGTTGAACCAGTGACACCAGTTGGCAGTCTGCCACTTTTCCCCATCCAAAGAAAGAGCCATTCTTAAATCTGCTGGTCTGTTAGGCAGCATTCAGACCACAAGTGTTAAAGGTACAGTGCACTCATAAACCCAGGAATGGATATGGTGACCAGATCCAAACCAACATCATGTGGAACAAAGAGCATATTAGTGTGGGACATGTTAAATACTGAAGGATTGTCAAAATTTAAACATTGTACTTAAAAATACATGAATGCATTCAATGCATATGCAGATAATGAACTAATAATAATTTATTCTGTATTGTTCTCCACAGCTGGACTGGGATTAAACACAGGTCTCCCACATAAAGTCCAGTTTCTCTTCCTCTAAGCCACAGTTCATCTGTTTCTGCTCTCTGTCACTCATATCTTCTTCTCACTGCAACGTTCTTGTGTGAGAGGGAGGCTGATTCCCGGGTCTACTGTAACGTATACGGTAGTGATATTGAACAACGTGTGTGGAAGAGGGCTGGTGTTTTTATATTTATGTTTATAAAGAACAGTCAGGTGCCCCCCAAAAAAGAAAAAAAAATTTTTTTTTTAATGTTAAGTGATTTCTAAGAGACATTAGTAACTCTTTTACAGTCACCTGGTTAATTAAAATGACTTATTTGATACTTGCTACTGGATTGAGAGGGTAATTAAGCAAATACTGACCCAGTAATTATTTGGGCAAATTACATTTTATTACCGAGTAATTGCTTATAGAATAAGAGAATAATGAATCAAGACTCTAGCAGTGAGTACTTGGTAAATAACAGTTATTTACAGGATAATAGCTAATAGATTCAGACAGTAATTAAACTATTCCTGGTTATTACTTGGTAGATTACAGTTGATCACTGAATAATTGCTCATTTCTGTTTGCATATGATGAACATATGAAAATGTACTGTGGATGTTATGATTTTATCTGCTGCTTTCACAATCCAGTTTCACCTAACTGAGTTATGACATCCTTTACTTGGTAATAATGCTGAAATTATAAGGGGTAAATTTCAGTTTAGCAATAAGCAACAATTCATTGAGAATTTTAAAGTAAATTCAGTTACTTGTGGGTTATTTGCAATGCAATTTTGATCTTTTAGCAAATACTAAATTATACACTGTCATTTACCAAGTAGTTAACAGGTTCATACTTTGTTAATTGCTCCATCTATTTAGAATTACTCAGTATATAACAAATTTAACAAGTAGTTACCAGGTAAAAACCTGGTCATTAGAGAACTGTAAAAGAAAGTGTTACCAGTGTTTTCCTGCCTCAGCGTCTAAATGTTTAAAATATTTCCTATAAACTTGAGCTTTATGTCTTTATTCATCTTGGTGTGGGATCACATTTAGATGGGTAGATGGATGATGTTTTAATGATTTCTTTCAGGAAACTACAGGGAGTGCAGAATTATTAGGCAAATGAGTATTTTGACCACATCATCCTCTTTATGCATGTTGTCTTACTCCAAGCTGTATAGGCTCAAAGCCTACTACCAATGAAGCATATCAGGTGATGTGCATCTCTGTAATGAGAAGGGGTGTGGTCTAATGACATCAACACCCTATATCAGTTGTGCATAATTATTAGGCAACTTCCTTTCCTTTGGCAAAATGGGTCAAAAGAAGGACTTGACAGGCTCAGAAAAGTCAAAAATAGTTAGATATCTTGCAGAGGGATGCAGTACACTTAAAATTGCAAAGCTTCTGAAGCGTGATCATCGAACAATCAAGCGTTTCATTCAAAATAGTCAAC
>SSNR01000245.1:0-21765 GCA_006937965.1 Callopanchax toddi | reverse complement strand
GGGGGGGGGGGGTAATTACACGACCAAACCAGCAGAGGGCGCAGGCTTCTGTTTGACCAGCAACAGGAAGCAGCTCAGACTGGTCCCGGTCCGAACCAGCTAGAAGTTACAGGCCCACTAGGGATTAAAATGCCTGCCAGGTTCACCTTCCAGACCCAGGGAAGGTGCTTTCAGCGTGGACCTCTCTCAGATGAGGTTATCAGCTTGTGTCAGTCATTCACACACAGGCTTTCTTCCTCACACAGCTACTCAGAACCTCACGCAGTCAAGAACAGACGCAGAAGTTGCCTGTCTGTGTGTTTACTACGGGCTCTTCCATCTCATGTCTCATGTAAGCCTGCACGTCAACACCGCAAAGGCCGCCCCTTACTGCCGCCATTGTGTAATCTTTTGTGAAAAGCACGATTGCGCAACATTACCAGCACAGTAAACACTTATGAACGATCAAGGTTCCCAGATGCCGGCTTTGTTTCGCGGCAAATTGGCAAATTTTATGAAGGCAGCTTATATTTCTGACCAAAACGAATACCTGCACGCACACACACACATGCACGCACGCACGCACGCACACACACACACACACACACACACACACACACACACACACACACACACACACACACACACACACACACACACACACACACACACACACACAGAGGGAGGGAGGCTGAGAGAGAGCGCTAGAAGATAGTGTGAGAAACAGATTTAACAGAACTTTTCTTTAATAAGAACAGTTCCCGTGTCCTGTCCGGCAGTGTAGCAATCAGCACGCTTGTGTCTATAAGGTTTTCCATAGTATTATTCAATAATAAGTTCGAAGAGTCACAGACCTGCCCCCCCAAGTTCCATTGAAGACACGGAGGAGATCAGAGGCCCCCCAGACCACGGGATTACCAGGAAAACTACTGCAGGGGCAGCCACAACACCGGGAGGGGCGCAGAGGCTCACCTCATGAAGGTCACCCAGCAGCTGCCGTGCCAGAGCCCCAGGGGGCTGCAGCGATGGGCTCACAGGCACCGCCAGCAGCCGGCCACACCCAGGCAGATCCATCCTGGACCCAGAGGCCCAACAGAGCCAGAGGGCCCAGACCCCGCCAAGCAGCCACCGGGGGTGAGCTGGCAGATGCCCTAGCACCCGGCCCCCAAGACCCACCAACTAGGGGTGGGAGATAAACTTGTTTTTCCGATGCATCAAGATGTAGACATGAACGATTATCAATTGATTTAAAAATATTAGGGCTGGGTATTGTTAGGAATGTCACCATTTGATTTGATTTCGATTCGATATTGATTCAATAATAATACACAAGTACCTAAGAATATTTTTCAATGATGTGTGCTAGGGCTGGGCGATATTAACTCAAATCAATATCACGATTTATTGAGGAGTTAACCTCGATAACGATTAATGGACGATAACTACCTGTATGCTCAAAAACTGTAGCAGCATAATTGCGCCATAGACTAAAATTTCCTGCAAATGTAAAGAATAGGAGTATAGGAAGAGGAGTCACTTCTTAAAGGGACACGGCCATCCGGAACCTACTCGCTTCTTTTCATTTTTTAAAATATCAAACATACGATTATGGGCAAGATGACATTGATTAAAGTTATAAAATTCGAAATTCGATTATTTTCGATTAATCGCCCATCCCTAATGTGTGCAATATTACAAATGTTTAAGAACAAACTGACCCCAGCGTTTCCTGTCATGGTTTATTTAGCAGAATAAGCAGTACAATATTGTACGTGTATTGAATACTAACCACAGCTGTAACAAACGGGTGCTTTTTTAACACCTCTAAAGTGTGTGTAATAGTAGAAAGTATTTCTTTCTTGCTATACATTCAAGTTATAAAAGAAATGTAAACAGAAGCACAAAATGTGCATCCTCCGCGTCTTTTACAACGCTGAACGTTCTCACTAGAGTGTTGCCCACAGCGCCCCTACTGGCCGGTGGGCTGAATCAATTCATAGAATGTGATGAATCGATATTGAATTGAGAAATAAATTATTGCAATGCATTGATGAATTGATATTTTGACCCAGCCCTAACAAATATTAAAATTCGATTCCATTATTTTTCACGGCCTTGGAATTTTACCAATCGCTGCAAATCTGACCAATCATCTTGGCGTTTGTCGTGTGTTACCTTCTTCTTTGACCAGTCCCTGTCATTTGGATAAATTTTGACCTGTTGCCACGAGCTGTGTTTACTTCCATTTTACAGCCGAGCCGCTAAACGCGCTGGTCATTTTCTATCAAATACGGCTAAAATACGAGCAAGTCAATTTCCCAAAGTAGCTATTACACAAGAGTGGTAGAAAGCTGTTCTGAACCAAACATAATGTGATACATAAAAATCTTTGCTTGGCTTAAAAAAGAAGAGCAGAGACGAGCTGGGGGATCCGCGTCTGATACGAGTGCTGAAAGAGACGAGGTGAGCTCTGTTTAAAGTCCATGTTTGGACAATGTGAGAAACTGTATTTACAAAGAACTGATCTGTGTCTTAGACTACGTTCACACTGCAGGTCTTAATGCTCAAATCTGATTTTTTAATCAAATCCGATTTTTTTTGTCTGATTGTTCACACTTCAACTGAAATGTGACAGCAAACAGTCTCCAGTGTGAACGAATCACGGCCCCAAAGCGGCCCGCATGCGCAGACGATGACAAGACGTCACACATAACGTGCTCTGTTTACGGAAGTAAAATGGCTTTTGCAATAGACTTGACCATGGCCCAATTACGGTAAGATCTCTTTAAGGCTGAAATACACCAGAGACATCAGCGCTGCGCCACGTCGCGCTCGCACCGTTATTTTGATTAAAAACCATTTTAGTCCGTCAGATCACTCATCACACGGGACCGCCACAGCGCTTCCCAGAAACGCCACGGCGCTGAGTTCACTTGAACAGAATTGTCACGTAATATATTACTAATCAAGTCCTAAACCTCACTTTCTGTCCACCGACTGCCTCCGTCTCCAGTATCAGCTCTACGTGTTGGAGCGTTTCCCTCCGCCGGCGCATTTAGTGGTCTGTCTCCTGTCAGTCACGTACGAGGCGGATTCAATGCGACATGTCCGTTCAGACTGGAGTCGCTTTCAAAAACATCAGATACGTATCTGATTCAGTACCACATATGAAAGTGACCTGGGTCGGATTTGAAAAAATCGGATCTGTGCCGTTCAGACTGTCTTAAAAAAATCAGATATGGGTCGCATGAGGGAAAAAAAAATCGGATTTGAAGTGCATTTGGCTGCAGTGTGAACGTAGCCTTAAACTGTGCTGAGTTGGCGGTTTTGCTATTACGTGAGAAAATAGGACTGTCAGGCGTCATCGTGAACTAATGTGAAATCCTTTGAACATTTTTTTTAAACATGCGAAGAACCACGTGACGTTTGTATCCAGTGAACACGAGGAGCCTATTTTCTAAACTGTTTCTGCTGAACCAATGAACTTTTGAGGTGAACCTCTAGAAGTGAAAGTGAAACGAGTCGCTCACAACTTCCTGGAGGGACTGAATTTAAATGATTGCACCGCTATGTTTTAATAATTAGTGTATTATTAAATAATTAAAGATAATGGAAGTAAAATCATGTTGGATTATTACAAATGGTTTAATAGTACCACATAGCCACATGGCAGGAAGGTGAGGGGGAAGAACAATGTATCTTGCATCAATAATCATTTTATAATCGCATAGCAGCTTTCTAAATCGTAATCGAATCATGAGGACCCTGAAGATTCCCACCCTTACCACCAACACGCCGGTGGAAAGAGGCACAACCCACCGGCAGGAGGTGTGGCAGGGAAGGATTGCTCTTAATGTTCTAAATAAAACCACGAGGATTGAACCTACGGATTCATTATTGGAGAGAACATTACAATAGTAACACACCGTATTTACCACTCGGTAACTGTAACGGCATTCTCGTGACGGAAACGGTATTTTGTTAGATTACTCAGTTACTGATAAAAGAATGGCGTTGGGTAATGTCGTTCTTTTAAACGGTGTTATTACAAACACTGAAAATAAGGTGGCACAAATTTAGCATTTGCTGCCGTTGACACCAAATATCATTCAGTCTGTTTCACTCATCAGTATAAAAACCTCTCATGGTTGTAACACAGAGTTTAACATGACCAAACTGCAGTGTGTTCTGGATGTTTGAGTCTATGCATCTTGGCAAGCTCCAACAGGTATGTTCAGGAGTTTGTTCGTGCGTGCGTGCGTGCGTGTGTGCGCGTGTGTGCATGCTTGCATATTCCAAAAGAGAGAGTCATTCCTGACAGGACAGAATTCTCACAGCCCATAAGTCAGCACCGCTGTGACATCGACCTGTCATCACACAGATGCAGAGTTATGAGGGGGCTGATGGGAAGGCAGGGTGAGGAGAGGAGGGGATCCAGCTTGGAGGGGTGAGGGAGTTTGAGAGAAGAGAAAGGACTGTTGGGTAGAGGTGGTGATATTGTATGATGTGAGGACGTGAGCTAGAATTATAGTAGGAGCGAGAGCGAAATCACGTGGGTCCTTGATTGGAATCTGTATCTGAAGCCAAATAGATTCTAGTCCTCAGAACAGGCCTCTTCCTTCACACATATTCTTACATACATGCTCACAAAGTCATGTCCTATTGATGAAGTCCAGTCACAGCAAGGCCCTGCAATCTTTAATTCCAAACAGTCTGAACTTTTTAAATGTTTTTACAAGGCTCAAGCCACCACAAAATGTTTTACAGAGACAAAATTAAAAAGAACATACAGTAAAATAGACAAAATAGAATCAGAATTTGCTTATTATGGTCAAATAAAAACATTAAATTGTATAAACTAGTGGATAAATTTTTGTTGCAAAACAAATCCAGTAAAGGATAGGTATCTCGGTAGGTAGAGGGTTGTCTGTTTGTTCACAGCTTGTCATTGTGTCCTCTGGTCAGACACATTACTCAACCTGCTGGTGGTGGTCTGAGTGTCTGGCAGCACTTGGTGTAAGGCAGCTTTGCTTCTGTGGCTACAATGTAGCTTACTGCCATCAGTGTGTGAAAGGGTGAATGACTGTAAAGTGCTTTGGAGTCTGTGACTTAGAACAGTGCTGTAAAAATTGTTTCATTTAAAGGATGGTCCATCTGTGGATCCACCACCAGCAGGAGGAACATGAAGGGTTCAGTGCAGTGTCGATCGGGTGGCAGACCAAGGCGGGAGCTTTGATGGTCCAATTCCCGGACAAGAAAATTGGCTGTTGAAACATGGAATGTTACCTCTATGGTGGGGAAGGAGCTGGAGCTTGTAGAAGAGGTTGAGCGGTATTGGCTAGATATAGTTGGGCTCACATCAACGCATAGCGTTGTCTCTGGAACCCAAGTCCTTGAGAGGGGCTGGACTCTCTTTTATGCTAGAGTTGTTCTGGGTGAGAGACCGAGGGCTGTTGTGGGCGGTCTGTTAGCTCCAAGATTCTCAGCCTGTATGTTGAGGTTTTCTCTGGGGGACGAAAAGAAAGCTTCCCTGCGCCTTCGGGTTGGAGAACGGGTCCTGACTGTTTGTGATTATGCACCAAATAGCAGTTCATCGTACCCGCTCGTTTTGGAGTCCCTGGGACTCAAAACACCCAGGGAGGTGTTTTGGGCATGTCCTGCCTTTCAAACAAAACATATTCAGACTCTGTCTTGACTTTATTACCAACCCCAGTTATGCTGTTCGTCTTCCTGACGAACTTGGGACCTGCAGTCTATTTTTAGCCACCCACTCCTGTGAGATGTGTGTTGGGTCCTGTGGGACCTGTAGCATCCCAGTCCAATGCAGGGCTCTACCTGTTGGTTCGGTCACTGCCATCTAGTGATGGTGGAAGGCTGAGCCAAAACATAAAAGCAGATTTATTCTCTCCTCTTTCCACAAGTGAATAATATTTAGATTAGTCACTTGTCTGTCGTTTTACTAAAACACAGCATTATTGATGTACTACAGCGCTCTGCTTTGCCTTGGTTTTATAGAGCTCTATGGTTTAGTCAGTTTTAGAGTTGACTGAGACACTTGACCTTACAGCCTTTCTAGTTTATTTATTTTGTAAAGGGACAGATTAATTGTAGATATTTATTTTATACATATGTAAATATGCAAGATGATAGTCTGAGCTAATTTCAATCCCTTAGCGGGCTCATGCCAGCCACACTTTTGTAAATATGAAAAACATTGTATGTTGTTCTAAAAAAGCAGCTTAACTTAAAGTAGTAGCAAGGTGGGAAATTACATATTTCACAAAAGTTCTAAAACTAGCAGCTCATGACAAAATTATACAATGGTAGTAAAACAATGGCACAAGGTAGCATTACACATAAACATAGATGAAAAGTCAAAGTACAGAACTTCACTTGGCAGCAGGAGAGGTCCAGGTCCGCCTAGTTCTTGTTTCAGGTTCTATTCATGTTTGATATCTGGTCGTTACAATCTGCAGCTCAACTCAACATACAAAATGTTCATACCTGGTATGAGTATTTAAGTTTTATGTGCATAGACTCCAGTAACGTACTTACTGCTTACTAGATTAATGTTTCACCATATATATAAACCATGTTAGATAATGACACACACACACACACAACACACTTAACCCCTTGACCTTAAGTACAGTAGAGAACAGATTTAGTTAGATCTAGGCATTAGGACAGCCATGACTTTAGAGTTTAGCTGATTGAAGTCAGGGTGTTGGGATTGTGTTCTATGTTGTCGAGGCTCGATGTGAGAACACCATATGTCCAGAGGTGCTTCTAAAAGGAACCAGCAGTCACCCCTAGAACTCACCCTGGTTGATCTATTATGGTTTGATTACATTATTAAGTTTTGTCTTCCATTGTTTTCTTTTGTTTTTCAGGTTTGAAATAGTATTTTTTGTCATTACTTAAGTCATTATTGTTTTTAAAATTTGTCTTATGTTCAAATAAATGTTTCAGTCAATCAATCAATGTTCTGTGTGTGTGTGTGTGTGTGTGTGTGCACGCGTCCTCAGTTTAAAATCTCTACATGCTGCAGCTCATTTTATCGTTGCTGTGATGGAAAACTTCCAAAGAGAATATTATTATAGTAAAAGGAGTAATTACCAGCCTAAAAACACTCGATGGTCTCCATCATCTGTTCCCTCTTTAGCACAAAGTGTAACTCAACCCAAAACACAGGAAAACATTCAACATTTACCTTTTACATTCATCACCAAAATAAATAAGTCTTTGTGCTGCAATAGATAACAGTAAGATGGATGTAGTGGTAAGAAGGATTAGAGGTACTGGTACTGAATAGTGAGGTCTGAGTTCTTTACAGATCCGTTATTTCAGTCTCTGAAGTAGGTTTATGTGGTTTTAATATATCCTTTATTAATTTATCATTTTAAATGGCCAGTATTTTATAGAGCGCTTTCTAGAGTTCTACACTCTCCAAAGCGCTGTACAACAGTCACTCACACATTCACACACTGGTGGTGATCAGCTTCATTGTAGCCTCAGCTGCCCTGGGACACACTGACAAATGTGCCATGCACCAACACCACCAGGTCCCTCTGATCACCACCAGGTCCCTCTGACCACCACCAGGTCCCTCTGACCACCACCAGGTGACAAGGATCTCAATCTAAATCACGTGGCTTATACAGGGGTGTTCCTCAGGGTTCTTCTCTTGAGCCATTATTATTTTCAATTTGTATTAATGATCTTCCTTTAAGTTGCCCCACATGTTCTGTTCATCTGTATGCAGACACAATTTTATATTGCTCCAAGTCCACCGTATCTAATATCCAGGAGTGCCTTCAGTCCAACTCTGACAATCTACAACATTGGCTAGTTCAGAATAGACTCATTCTCAATAAATCAAAACCTTTTTCAGTACTCTTTCAGAGATAAAAGTCTACCTCAGCATCTGGTACTCTAAACCTAATCTTTTCAGACTCTTCAGCAGTGAAATGTGTTGAAAAAGTTAAATACTTAAGGGTTTGGCTTGAATCTAGGGATGTCCCGATCAGTTTTTTTTGCCCTCAAGTCCGAGTCTGAGTCATTAGATTTTGAAGATCTGCCGATCCCGAGTCCCGATCCGATCTTTTTAATATGTTGTTGTGATCAACTTTATAAAGCCTCCAGACCACAGACATACTCACACTTTCTGCTTCAAGCTGCTTCTGCGTTCTACTTGGTCGATGTTTAACTACGGTAATAAAAACAAAGAAGCCACAAAATGTCATGCTGCAGACATAAATCCATCCAAATGTATAATCTATCATATCTATGTTTAAATACTTAAACATAATTCTCTGTGCACAAAATTAGTTTGTGGTTGAAGTAACTTTTTAAGGAAAATCTGTTTTTTCCTACAGCTGTTCAGGTGCAGAAATGTCAACATTATTTTAACACTCTGGTTCATTTTTTGCCCAGAAAGAACAAACTTGTTTACTGACAATGACCCGGATCATTTCTTAAGTCATCAGCTCCTCCTTCACTCCTCCTCCTGCTGCTTTATCCTCTGACTGCAGCAGCTCTGAACAACTGCTTAATTAGACTATTTGGAGAAATCGTTTTGGAGTGACATTTAATCAGGAAGCTCCTCCTCAGAAAGCGCTTTTTAAAAATCTTAACATCGCTCAGTTTATTTCCCGACGGAGGGCGGGTCTTGTGGCGTGGTGTACCTGCAGCACTCAGCAGAATCTCCTCTGAGCCTGGAGGGAGAAGCGGCGTAGGGAGAACGAGTTAGCGCAGGTGTGACTCGCTCCACGCCGGCCTCGCTGCCTCCTCCGGACAGAGTACTCCCGTCGGTGTTTGGCTGCTTTCCGTTCAGGGGGAGGACGAGTCCCGGCGGGTGTGGAGAGAGCAGTGAACCCGGTCGCTGCAGTGCTCCATAGCTCGCGTGTCTCCCAGTCTCGGCCCCCTCCCTCCTCCTGGACCGGCGGAAACTGATTCAGACTCTGATTATGGTTAATATAAGTGCACACATATAGACTATATATAAATCCCATGTGCTTTAGATTGTTTAACATATATTTAAAAACCCAAACTTCCTTCTGAAGGCGTAGCGGCTTTTATTTTGGCGGGGTGGGGCGCATGTAGAGGAAACCCGAGTCCAGATCGGGAGGTGACGTCCGATTCCGATCGAGTCCAAAATCACGTCATCGGGGCCGATTTCCGATCACGTGATCGGATCGGGACATCCCTACTTGAATCTAATCTTTCTTTTAAAGTTCATATTCAAACAATCACCAACAAGGTTAACTATCACCCAAAGATTTTATACCAATCAACTGCTTTGATATGAGAGTGAGAATCTATATTGCGACACAATTTTTATTTCCAATTTTAGATTATGTTGATATAGTTTACCAAAATACTACTGCTTCCCGTCTCAATCCTCTTGATGTTGTTTATAATCGTATTTGTCGTTTTGTTTTGCGTTGTCCATTCAGAACACACCACTGTTGCATGTATGAAAGTCTGTCTTGGCTCCCACTAAAGGCCAGACGTAGATTTCATTGGTTAGTGTTTATAAGTGTACTATATATCTTTTGATTTTCCAGCATATTTTAAAAAATTATTTGGTGCCTCTTAGTGGCCTTCACAACACTAGGTTCAACGATCAGATCTGTTCTGTTGTCCCGCCGTTTAAAAAAGAAGTTGGTAGACTGGCTTTTGGAGTGAAGGCCCCACTCGACTGGAATAACCTCCCTGCTGAGATACGTGCGACTACATCTTTTCGTTTATTTAAGAACTCTATTTATTTGCATGTCTCTTCTATTTGTAATTGTTTTTAAGTGTGTATTTGAAGGTTGGGCTGTACCAAATCAGTTTATGTTAACTTATTACTGTATCCAGAGTGCACTATGTGTATGGTTTAATGTATATGAGCTAGGGTAAGTGATTTTGATTTGATTATTTATATTGGTTTAGCTTACTTTTATTTAATTTTAGTCTATTATCTTCAGTTAATATAATTAGTTTTTGGTATTTTGTGTTCGTTTTGATTTGTTTTGTTGGTTGGTTTAGCCACTTGCTGTCTCGTCTTGTTTCTGTTTTGTTTGAATTTGAAGGAGGACCCTCTCACAAACGAGATGTTGCATCTCTTGAGGTTTTATCCTCCAAAATATATAAATAAGTGTCTCCAAGGACACAATGACCAAAGTAACCCAGCTGGAGCTGGGATTGAACCAGAGGCCCTCTGGTTGCCAGACGGCCGCTCTACCCACTAAGCTTCACGCTGCTCCTTTTAGGGAAATTGTTGCTCTTCAATTAACTCATCCTCTTTTTGAGGAGCAGAGGGCAGCATGTTTCATGGCCCCTGGGGGTTCAATATCTTGACCAAGGATGCTTCTGTCTGGGATTGAACCCTGGTCTCGATCAGTGGACAGCCTCTTCCCCTAAGTCACTGTATAATGGTGAGAAGACACACAAGGGAGCAGGAGATCAACAGGTGGATCAGAGCTGTGTGTTGTGAAAGAAAGCAATGCTCTCTGCTCTCAGTCTACCAACCCTCACCTGTGGTCATGAGGTCTGACTGACAGAATGATATCATACAAGTAGCCAAAAGGAGTTTTCTTTTCAGGGCTCAGTCTTAGGGACAGAGTGAGGAGCTTTGACATCCAGGAGAAAAACAAAATCACTTCTGGTAAATATCTACTTGTTTGTAGTTTAAAATCAGGACATTTGATTGGTTGCTGCATCTGAGCATCATTTCTACACTGTTGTAATACCAACAGTGTAGAAATGATGCTCTGAACATTCTGACCTGAATAGCAGCAGGTCTTTAGAAGACAGAGTTTTTTTCTGTCACATGATAGGGATTCAGTTTCACGGTAACTTGACCAAAGCCGGACGCTCCACTTGGCCAAGGAATCCTTGAGGATTTGGCACAGGAAGTTTTAGTGACTCAGGATTGTGAGTCATGCTATGGTGGTGCAGTGGGCCCAGACATGCCCTCACCCTCTAAACGAGCTAGTGTTATTTTGATAGCACTAACTGAGCAGATTATTTCCCACCCAGTCGAGCTTTAACCAGCCTGGATCTTACAGACCATTACATGTGCTGTAATCCAGGCTGGATTAAGTTAAAGCATCCTCTGCTTCCTGTCTGAGGTCAGAAACCAGGATTTGGTGTGTTTCTGGGGTGTGATAGGTGGGAGTTTGTGTGCATTTCCCATGTCAGCCTTGATTTGTTCTTTCTTCAGATGGATGAAGCTAAAGACTGCTGTCAGCTTCCTCAGCCTGGTTCTCAGAGGAGCTGGAGATCCCTGACCGGCGTCGCTGTGGGCGCTCTGGGAGCCTCCTTCCTCCTCCTGCTCTGCAGAGCTGCTGGTGGCCACAGCTGCAAGCAGATGTTCAGGAACGTCCTCTAATGACACCAGAAACAACAATGAAGCTATGTGTGTTCCTCAAAGTTCATTTAGATTGTGCAGCTTCGACAGTTTTATTTCACTAAAGTGTTTTTTTCTACCTTGTTTTAATTGTTTCATATTATAAAATAGAATGCTGTTGGTTTGGCCTTTCTGGTTGGTTTAGTTCTATTGAAATAAAAGATGCTTCTTTCTGTTTTTCCTTTGAAACAATAAAAGCTATTTAAGCACCCCAGACACTGCAGTCATTCAGCAACTCCTCAAGCTGCAAATAACCCCGCAGACAGACGGACAGCTGACCTCAGGCAACGCTAAAACAAGGCTTCAACTTGAAATGTGTTTTTGTGGTATTTTTAATCATCTTTAGCCATTGTCCAGGATATTAAAGTCGAGTAAAAGCCATCCAGTAAGGGTGATGGGGAGCTGGTGTCCATCTCCAGCTGTCACAGGGTGAGGGGTGGGGGACACCCTGGACAGGTCTCCAGTCCATCACAGTTAATCATGACAACAGAGAGGTCTAGAAAACTTCACAGAGGCTGAAATGGAGGTTGTTGTGGCAGAAGATCAGAAAAATGTTTTATTAGACGATCACATGTTGACACATCCCCATGTCCGGGGAGGCGTGGCCTAGAGATTATACCTGACGGGAGGAGTGAGAGTTAAAGCTAAGCTAAACCTAGCTTGTTTGAAGATTACCTAGAGCATCTTTAATACAAAGAGCATCAGGCAGGAAATGTCATGTTGTTCATCCTATCAAACTAATACCAGCCCACCTGAAACCTGAGGTCAGAAGCTGCAGGTGGTTCTGGTGGGTCGGTTGATCTAACACCAGGTCCAGTTCAGCTCATAGATCCAGGATGCTCTAGAGAATCTAAATCAGCTGATCAGCCAGTCATCATGGACCTGGACTTCTATGTGGTCTCTAAAATCTCTCCATCTGGGTTCTGCCATTGGCTGATTTTCAAGGAGTGCAGATCATCCATTGCAGTATTCTCACAAGAACTGAAGTTTGTGTAGAAAGGGACTTTCAGGCTTGTTTTTGTGTAATAAAGTTTTATAAATGAGGCCCCTGATCAGTGAGTGGTTCAGTCAAACTGGATTTCTGCTCCTGAAAACAGTTTATTTACTTACTGGAAGCTACCATGAACCTATCTGTGATGTGTGGAGGAAACCCACACATGCAGGGGGAACATTACTCCACTGTGGCTCAGCGAGGTCTCCATGATTCCTTGTTTTTCTGGTTTCCTTCCACGGAGATCATGAGAGAAATCCAATTTGTCTATTAATCTCATGTGAGCAGGGTCTGGAGACCTCCAGCTCCACCAGAACCAGATCAAAGATGGAGGAAATCCCGTGCGACAGCTTTACAGATTTCTCCAAGAAACTTCAAAACAGCCTGGTACAGATGATCCCACAGAGACGGACGCGTCACCTTTAGGTGCTGCTGTGGGAGAACCGCTGAAGAGGGATGGTCTGCTCTGGAGGGCTGTAACAACACTGCGTCATGCGTTCACAAAGATTTTACACCTGTGCGTCACGTTGGTGTGGAAGTCTAAGTTATTAAACCAATGAGCGCGGTAGGTGAGTGATGTCTAAACACAAAGCCTCCATCTGTCGGTCTTAGCTCGTCTATCCTGCAGCAGCAGCAGCCGGTCTGAGGAGCTCCGGGTCTGGACCGGGGCCAAGCCTGTCTGCTGTCAAACCAGCCCGAACAGAGACGTCTCATTCCTGAGCAGCACTCCAGCAGCCTTTAAGACCAGGCTCCGTCCACAACCAGCATGGCTGTTAGGAGCAGAGCGCGGCTCCTCCGGACCTGCGGATGTCTTCAGCGGTTTTAGGTTTTGATCCGCGGGGATGACGTGTCCAGGTCTCTAGGATCCACCGCCTGCTTAATATGAACTGGTCTCCAACATGTTTGTGTCTGTCTGTAATCTGCTGGGTGACGGCTGAGGTCGGTGCGTCCTGGTGGTGAGTAGCTGGTCCTCTAATTCACTGTAAATAACCCTATAACGTCACCAGCTGCTTCCTTATTCTGAGTGACTGCTAAGTGCTTAGTCACATTTAGTCTAAATCCAAATCAAGATACATGTTTAGAATATAATCTAGCTATAAGAAGTTTATTTCAAATATGTTGAAATCTAAATACAAATGTTGAACTTTTACACACAATAAAGCCAAAGTTTGGAATGACAGCTGGGCTAAATGTTTAGATTTAAACTGCTAAATCTTTAGGCGTAACTTTGCTCCGTGATATTTTATTCTAAATCTTTAGTTTTAACTTGATCAGATTGTGTTGTTGACCTTAATGAGATTCTCCATGCTGAGGTGGGATTTGGTTGTGGAGATCACTCTTTGACACTACAAACCCAGACTGACTCCTAAATGTGATGTTGATTGTTCCTCTACACTCTGTCTTTATTAATGAGGCTCAGATGAAGTGATGAATTTCCTCCCACGGTTTGCAGGGACAGAATATTTAGATCCGTTTCCAGACTGAAGACATCTGATACACTTTAATATCTCTTGATTTGTTGTCTTTTTCTGGGTTATTTAATTACAATTGGCAGAGGTCTTGCTTCCAAATTCCATGCTGTGTTACTGAGATACTGTTTAGACAGTTGAGTTAGTTTTTGTTAACCTCCTGAGTTTTATTTTAGAAGCTGTTATTGATGAAATGCTTTAGTTTTTTATGAAGGTAAAGAATGCTCAGATCATGTTAAATAAAAACCAATCCCAGTCAAGCAACAGATTCTTCCTTTTTATTGGCAGAAGTTCAGTATTTTGTCTTTGACGTTTGTTCTAGTAGTTTATGAAGTACTGCCTCTTTCCTCAGGTAGTACAGGTGAGTAACCTCCTGTCTCCATTCTGCAGGTACATGGGCACCCTGGGCTCCCAGGTGATGTGTGACAACGTCCCCGGCCTGGTGAACAGGCAGCGCCAGCTGTGCCGCCAACACCCCAGAGTGATGCAGGCCATCGGGGCTGGGATGAAGGACTGGATCTCTGAGTGTCAGCACCAGTTCCGTAACCACCGCTGGAACTGCAACACAACAGGCAGGGACCAGAACTTGTTTGGACGTCTGCTCCTACGCAGTGAGTGGAATCTCTCTCGTCCTGCTGATTTCTGTCTAAAGAAAATGATGTTTTTGAATGAAACTCTCAGAAAGTAATCAGAGTACTTCTGATTAATTTTAGTAGTCGACCACAGCAGCTAATAAACATTATCAAACACAAAGATTGATTTAATGCAGTCAGTTAGGAACAACTGAAGTCTCTTGTATCATCGCTCACACACACACACACACACACACACACACACACACACACACACACACACACACACTGAGTGAAATAGAGTGAGATATTGGGTTACTTTCAAAATTTGATGAAAGCAAATAGAACGACATAATTTCTCAACATAATTTGATTTTAGGAACAAAATGCAACAAATTCCAGGTCTTTCTTTTTCCATTTAGACTTTAAAGTTATTATCTGGTTGATGAGAAAACCCCATCTGATGTGCATTACATCATCTTAACTGTAAGTATAAAGGTGTAGTGGGGTCGACCTGCTGTGGTTCTGTCTGGGTTGTCGTAGCGTCCCTGTATTGTGATGGAGCACCGTGTACCTGGAGGTAATGACACAAATCTAAACAAGCAGCTGGTTGGCGAGTTCACTGCCACTGAAACGGATAGTCCCTCACAGATCGGTTGTTTTCTTTTCTCAGAGGTTGGCTCACATTCCGCACCTCGTCTCACTTTACTCACGTACATTTATCACGTCGTCAGCGCAGCCGAACGGTTTCTCTCACACGTGTTTCTTCTGTGTGTTGTGTTATTTTGACTTTCATTTGTGAGGTTTAGATGTGGTGAGTAGTGTTTCTGACACTTCAACCATTAAACATGGTTTAAACATGGCTCAGTCTTAGTGAGGATTTCAGCAGAGAGGAGATTTTACTCATTTTTTTGAAACCGTTTTTCAGATGCACTTTAGCTACTGTCTGTCATTACTCTCCAATCAGCTCATTCACATGAGAAATGTCATAAATGGAGACTTTTCCCCTCACATAGCAGTAATCCTGGACCTCTGAAGAGCCATCAGCAGTGTTTATCCAGCCTGCTGATTTGTTGAAGAGACACATGATTTATTGACCGTTTTAAAAGTTGAGAGAGGATACAGGGAGGGGTTTTATAATAATAGTGGGGGTTTGGAGTGAAAACTAAGTGTTACGAAGAGTTAAAGTGTGATTAGCGGTATTAGTGGCTGGAGGGATTAGAGAGAGCGGTGAACGTCTGTCACTACCTGTGACAGAAGTATCTGTCAAGTTTAACATGTAGCCACAAACCCCAGCAGCTGGAGTCGGTGTGTTTCTGCAGGGAGAACGTGTCCAAGCAGGTCTGGATCTGTTGTGTTCTTTGCTACTGAGGGGCCTGGTGTTCCTCTCCCATGCCCTGAGATTTAACCTATAAGGTAGATCCTTGGACTTAGTCTGTTTCATGTTGGGGCCTCTAATCAGCCATGTGGTATTTGGACCTCCCAGCCGGGCCCTGACCGTGTCACACAGCATTACCACGGACCGTCCAGATCCTTTCAGGAGCTCCTTACTGTCAATGTCAGCAGGCTAATTTCAAACAATTACACAAGAGTTCCCCCCCGCTGTCGTGTTCTGTCAGCGTTCTCCTCATTAACCTCGTTAGGCATGCTCAACTTAGCTGCTGGACACACACGCACACACACACTTTGATATTTCATACAAATACCTGGTTGAACTTTTTAATTATGATCTATGTTTGGTTTCAGATTCTGAACCTTCTGTTTAATAGAAGAATAAAGTAATGTACTGTATTTAAAGTTACAATAATGTTTGAAAGTCCTGAAATTTAATATCGGGGCAGTGATAGCTCAGTAGGTAGGGCGTTCATCCGGTTCGATCCCCAGCTCCGTCTGGGTTACATTGTCGTTGTGTCCTTGGGCAAGACACCTTGCCTGTGTGACTGTGTGTGAATGTTGGTGGTGGTCAGAGGGGCCGATGGGCTGAATGGTAGCCTCGCTTCTGTCGGGCTGCCCCAGGGCAGCTGAAACTACAGACGTAGTTTACCTCCACCAGAGTGTGAGTGAGTAATGGAGCTTCTGTGCAGCGCTTTGGGTGTCCAGAAAGGTGCTATCTAAATCTAATATTATTATTATTACAAATAAAGAGACAAATGATTAAGTCCTGAAACATCACAGCTCTGCATGGATGACTGGTCCAAAACACCAGCTAGTGCGTAAACCTGGTGAAGACCTACAGGAGACCTCTGACCTCTGTCACTGACAACCAAGCTCACATGTCAAAGTGTTGAGGTGAACTGTAGTGACTAATTTTCTGCTCCATCAGATCCAGATCCAGATCAATTCTTTATAAATGAGACCATGAGATTCCCTGTATTTCCTATGATGAACTTTACAGACCTCTATCAGATTTCAGAGGGACAACTGCTGACTAATCTGTTTTTGCCCCACTGTGTGAATTAATGCTGTGATTCACACAAATGGACTTTGATCAATATTAAATGAACCACTTAACATCAACTTTCACACTAAAAGTGCGATTTTAACTCAATTAAATTTAAGATCGAAGCATTTTTATGCATGAAAATACAAATAAAGGGCTTATTTCTTGAGAAAAAGATGAGTTTTTTGATGCGAATCATCAAAAAAATTGACGTCATTCTTGTTTCTATTCATATTAGCTAAGAAGCTAGAGAGTGGGCTGTGAGTTCAGCTGTTCAGTATTTACCTAACGCTCACCAGGCCGGCCCTAACTTTGGTGTCTTGAGAGGATTTAGCCTCTGAGCTTGTCGGTATTCTGTAAAAGACTTGGACAGATGTTTATTACAGAATCTTCTTGGTAAATGTATTTTTCTGCAGTATTACTCTGCTTATTTTCTACTGATTATTTAGGCGAGCATGGAGCTCCACAGCCCGGCCCCACTGGCCCCTAACGTCACAGAGGAACTGTTGTGGCTGAATATTCCACATATTACTGACACCCCTGGTGGTGGAAAACGAATAAAGTTTAAAAATGAAAGTTCATCCCTTCAGTCAGCTCACAACAGGAGTGAGTACCAACAGAATACTGAAGGGATTATAGATTTTTGGGGTGCTGCCCACACGTTGACCTGTGTTGTGTTGTGTTGCTCATTCTGAGGGTGCACAAACTTTTTACCAGGAAACATTGCTACAATGGAGGGACAAAACATTAGTTTCCCTACATAGAAGCGTTTAGAAATGGACACACACTGTTCCTCTGCCTCAGCCTTTGATCTCGTTGCTTACTGAGCCTGTGGAGGACGATGAGGGCTCTGGATCAGGGCATCACACTGAGCGTAACTGCTTTATTCTTCTTGGAGAGAAATTAAGCTTTTTTTTTATTTCCTGCTTTGAAACCTAACACGGAGGCTTCTGGCAGTAAAGAAAACATGGATCTTTCAGGTAGCAGCTGTGACCGAATGCTGATTCTATTCAGGTTATTTTAAAGGCACACTATGTAACTTTTTCATATTTTAAATATTTTTCTTGAGCCAGTCTGTGCTCATCTGACCCTTTACAGGGTTAATGAAAACTCACTCAGCCCCATCTGCTGATTGGATCCAGAATACCACGTTTGTAACTTCTGAGTCTCTGGTCCGGTACCCTGAAGTCTCACAAAGTCTCACGAGGGTTAGGCTAACCCAAAGTGGCTAGCTGTTATGCTAGCTCTGGAGTGTTTTTAGCTCATGATTCCTGATTTTTTTACCATCTCTCCCTGCTTGAACACAGCTGATTTCTTTGAATGAGTGATGAACCGCTCCAGTAGAAAGCTATGAAGGCGTGCGTGCGTGCGTGGGTGAATGACTGAATTCAGTGTAAAGCTCTTTGGGAGTCCTTGGACTTAGTAAAGTTCTAGATACTGTAAGTACAGGACATTTAAAAATGTTTGACTTTAACAAAGGTGTCAGAAACCTGAAGACCTGGACCTGAAACATTAGTTCTCTGTGGATTAGGTTTTCATATGTCAACCAGGTCAGAGCTGATGGCCTTTGCTGTTAAGAGAAAAGCTAAAAAACCAAAGAGTTGTGATTTGAATATAGCTTTTTCTGCTGCAGTAACAAAGACGAAGGCTGGGTTTAGAGTTGGACAAATGGTAGACGTTACAGACCCTAACCCTAACACATTGTGACAGCAGGTGACCCAAACAACGACTTATCCATCTGACCTGTTTCAGGAACTTGCTCGTTTCTTGTTTAAAGTTAACTTGTAGAAACTAAAAAACACATTTGACTGATAAAACTGAAAGTTTTGAGAAACTTTGCCTTCCTGCACTAATAATTATTTTTAAATCAGTCAGATGTGTTGCTGTGACACAGTAAATGTCTGTTTTTAGGTAGCAGAGAAGTTGCTTTTGTCTACGCCCTCTCCTCTGCTGGAGTGGTCTACACGTTAGCACGAGCCTGCAGCCAGGGTGAGCTGGACTCCTGCTCCTGTGATCCCACTAAGAAAGGCTCGTCACAAGACGCCAAGGGCTCGTTTGACTGGGGAGGCTGCAGCGACCACGTGGAGCACGCCGTTCGCTTCAGCCAAACGTTCGTGGACGCCAAGGAGAGGGAGGAGAGGGACGCTCGAGCTCTCATGAATCTTCATAACAACAGAGCTGGCAGGAAGGTGAGGGATGATAAACAACATACTTCTGATATATTTAATGAATATATATACACTCTTCATGCGTTTCCTCTCCAGGCAGTGAAGCGCTTTATGACTCTGGAGTGTAAATGTCACGGGGTCAGCGGCTCATGCAGCGTCCGGACCTGCTGGCAGGCCATGGCCGACTTCAGACGGACAGGTGACCACTTGAGGAAGAGGTACAACGGCGCTGTGCAGGTGGCAGTGAACCAGTATGGCACCGGGTTCACTGCTGCTCACGCACACTTCAAACGACCCAACAAAAACGACCTGGTCTACCTGGAGGACTCGCCAGACTACTGCATACAGGACCAGGACTCAGGTAAACCCTGGATCTGTTGGTCTAAAGAGTCCTGAATGTTTTTAGTGAAAAGACACAGAAATACCATTTGAATAAGAAATCTGTTCAAGCACTGGAAGAAGAAACGAGCCTCTCATCTACCCTCTGAAATAAAGGAGGGGGTTAGAACAGAGCGCTGGGGACACTCAGAGGAAAAAATAAGGTTGACTTTTATTTGTTTCCCCATTGTGGGGTTAAAGTTACAAAAGGTGAATTAATATTTCTAGAATAAAGTTGTCTCTTTAAAAAAGTCAAACATTTATAATAAAGTTGAAACCTTGATAGCAACTGTCAGCTGGAGGGCTGATGGTGGGGGGGCTCTTTACCGTCACTGACTCCACCATGAATCCCTCTGTAGATTCTAATGAAAGTCCATCTGTTAAACACCAAACCGTGATCTAAACACAGCAGCAAATCAGAACAGCTGAAAACAGGAAGGAACTAAGGGTCCAGTCCAGACCCCAACGTGTTTACACTGCTGTGCCGGGTCCTTGACCCATCACTTCCTCTTTCTGTTCAAAATCAGCTCTGGCATCTGATCATCTGGTCATTTTTCAATAATTTAACCTGAAAACTCCAAAACATCAAAACCAGTTATGTAATTTGACCTTGAAAACATTAAAACCTGGTTTTGACCAAAGTTTTACCTCATAACTGTTCTTTGTTTCAGTGTTTTTTGCGGTCATTATTCTGAACACTTACACCCTTCTGGACATCTGGACTGGCTCATTGTAGCTTCACAAAACTACCTTCTTCAAACTCTTTATAGTTCATTAGTCTCTTATCTCCTGCTATTGTTGTCCACCGTGTTGGCTGTTAGAACAAAACGGAGCAGACTGATTATTCAGCAGCTAAAGACTCCACTGATGTGAGGAGACGGGCAGTCACAGTGACGTGTGTGTGTGTGTGTGTGTGTGTGTGTGTGTGTGTGTGTGTGTGTGTGTGTGTGTGTGTGTGTGTCTTCTAGAGAATGTAGATGTCTGTCAGGCAGCAGATGATCCATGGTGATCAGGTGTCTGACAGTTAAAGACCTGTTACACACTTGTGTAGACTGAAACCTTACATTACCACACACCATTATAACACACACACGCACAGCCTCAGGGGGGTCAGTGCTGATGGTGCATACTGAGTGTAGTAGATCGTACAAATGTACACATTTACTTACATTGATACAATCAACCTACTCACCTTTCTACCAACCATCATACTCATTTTTCTACTAGGAATGTTCCAATCGATCAGCCATAGATCAAAATCGGCCGATTCCTGTGAGAAAAACGTAATTCTGATAAACTCCTCCGCCTGAACGGACCACAACATTTATAGTTGGTTCGGACCTCGGTCCTGGCAGCGAGGTGACACACCTCGATGCTGCGGCCCCTCTGTAGCTCCAGGAAGAGACTCTGCTGCTGCTGGCACGAGCCCACACAACCCCCCAACCCCACCCCGGCAGGAGGCTGCAGAATTCCTCAAATTGGTATTAAAAAAACAATAATTTAATATTAATAAAGAAGTTGGAAAGAGCTAGCTCGCTTATGCACCAGGAGGAGAGGATAAAGCAGTGTGCTGGTGGGGAGGATCAGACAGGTGGATTGAAGGAGGAGCTGAGAGCAGACAGCAGGTAGATGACTCTAACATTGTCAGTAACACCTTCGTTCTTTCTGGGCAAAAAATTGTCCAGACTGTCAAAACAATGTCGACTTTTCTGCGTCTGAATAGCAGTAGAATAAAAACAAATGATTTTTCTCAAAAAGTTATTTCAACCACAAACTAATTAATGGGGATCATGTCCACTCCTCCTTGAACCGTCACCTTATCGTGGTGGAGGAGTTTGAGTGCCCTAACGATCCTAGGAGCTATGTTGTCTGGGGCACTTGTGCCCCTGGTAGGGTCACCCATGGCAAATTGGTCCTAGGGGAGGGGTGAGACAAAGAACGGTTCAGAAGACCCTTTACATGGAGACACAATCAAAGAGTCTGAGTACCCGGCCCGGAGGGTTACCGGGGTCTCACCCTGGAGCCAGGCCTGGGGTTGGGGCCCGTGGACGAGCGCCTGGTGGCCGGGCTTTCGCCCATGGGGCCCGGCCGGGCCCAGCCCGAACCGGAGACATGGGCTCATCCAACTGTGGGCCCACCACCTGCAGGAGGAACATGAAGGGTCCGGTGCATTGTGGATCGGGTGGCAGACCGAGGCGGGAGCTTTGGCGATCCGATCCCCGGACGGGAAAACTGGCTATCGGGACATGGAACGTCACCTCTCTGGCGGGGAAGGAGCTGGAGCTTGTGGAAGAGGCTGAGCGATACCGGCTAGATATAGTCGGGCTCACCTCGACACATAGCGTTGGCTCTGGAACCCGAGTCCTGGAG
>SSNR01000244.1:963575-1028266 GCA_006937965.1 Callopanchax toddi | reverse complement strand
AAGGTTTTGCTGAGGCCTGATGCTGATCAGAGGAGGAACAGGAGTTTGTGCAGGAGGTCAGCAAAGGTCCAAGCAGCTGGTTCTGAAACGACCGAAAAGTAAAAGTAAAACGGAAAACTTGAAACTGAAACTAAACTAGAAGTGAACAGAACTAAACTCAAATTAACTTAAACGGAAATTAAACTGGAACTAAACTAAACAAACTGGCCAGGACTCCTGAAAAAAAGGGGCTTTTATCCTAAAAAGGGGTCTTTTTAGGATGACCAATAACATCTTCTTAACTAATTTTGGGAAGTCCTGTAGGCGTGAATAATTATCTTAAGAGGAGGTTCTAATGTCTTTAAGAGGGGACGTGAGTCGAATTACTACAAGGAAAATAAGTTTAATTTTCTCTCACTCTGAAAGGTCCCTAAAGTCAGTTTTACAAGTCACACATCCTTCAACCTTAATTTGTCATTAAAGAAAAGAACCGCACCACATTCAATACTCTTATCATAACAAATCCGGTGAACTTATAGTTTGAATGGACATTTTACCAGTTTTATCAATATGAACTTAAAAAGGCCTTCTGAAGAGTGAGCAAATAAGGGAAAAGTGAAAATCCAGTTATTTTAGCAACACAAATTGTTATAACTTTATTATGTTTTACCACAAAAACAGATAATCGTCTTTAACACGTCTTGCTAAAAACATCAAATAAAATGCATAAAACTCTCCCCTGAAAACATTCATAAAAACACATTCAAACTTCACTTAAAACTTGTACATAGAATTAAAACTTAAATCTAAAGACGTCTAACGTCTAAACCTGAGTTGATGAATTTACCACAGATCTGATAAACACACTGACATCGCCTGTAAATGAATTTCAAACACAGCAATAAGAACAATTACATAGACATTGGAATTTAAGAAGTTAAAGTTCTTTTGATGAGAGTAGTAGGGGGGGTCTCTCACTTTCCTGCGAAACAAAAGGGGTGAGTATTATCTGCAGTTTTGGTTCCTCATGGTCTGTCCTCAGTTTTTGAGGCTGTTTTCACAAAGTACTGAACATTAGCATCTGAAAGACTTTCGTGGCATCTCTCATGGGCGAGAGACGACCAACCTGTTTGGGGATTCTGATACCAATGGGATTTCAGTTGTTAAGACAGGTCTCTGGATGAAGAATGTTGATTCTGCTTCTTCAAAGCACAGGAAAAGAATGTTTATGGCACTCCTGAGGAGACTTACTTCTACAAGTCCCTTGAAGATGTGAGGAGGTGCTATCTTACCACCTGAGGTCAGAAACTGTTGACATTAGCTCACCAAGCCTGCAAAGTTCCTGATAGAGTTAAAAGAGTCTGTTGGAACAAAGGTTTATCATAGGTCAGCATTGGGGAAGTTTTCATATAATGCAGGAGAAAGGTGGATTAATTGAATGATGCTACACTAGATTCTATTTAGTTGCAGGGAGTATTTATGTACCTGTTATTTGACGAATGGAAGCTGAGTCAGGAATAAATATATTCAATATTTATTATAAAAGCTGACGAACATTTGTAAACAGATTAGCATTTGAGGTAGCAAGTTGGTTAGCATTCACTAAGTGGTAGATGTTCTAATATTGATCTTCTGAGTTTAGAACCTGAGTCTCGCGGTGAAGACTAGGGAGTTAGCTTAAGGGTTTAGTTATCAGGGATAAAGTGGAGAGGTTACTTTGATGAGCAGCCTAGTGGTATAGGGTTAGCTTTATCAAAGTAGCCTGCTTTACCAGGTCATGGGTAGTTACTGCACCTTGCTCCTGGATCACGTCCGGCTGGTGAAGTTCGACGAGGAAGCGGAGATTCCCCCTCGGTCGATCTGGGGGCCCTGACAGGTCGATCGACCCGCCCGGGCGGCGGAGAGCGTCCGTGGATACGATGTCAGTGGGGCCCATGGCTGGTCAGTTGATAGCTGGCTGTCTTACCCATTCTGGTTGAGATAGAGAGGCAGGTGGATGTTTCCTGCTCTCAGGGGTAAGAAGCTTCTTCGACTGCTACGGGGCTTGACCCGTTACGGGAGCAGTCGGCATCAATAACCCACGGTGTAGCAAGTTGACAGCGGGTTGTTTTCTCCTCCGAGGCTGGCGGAGAACTGACTCTCTTCCCGTGTTGGGCAGACAGCTGAGAGCTGTCAGTGAAACGTGGGCCAATCAGGAGACTCTAAACAAGACACGTGACTCAGGCTCTAAAGTCATACGTCACCTCCGTGTGAGGGGTGTGGAAGGTTTACTTATTTATCCTTAGCAAGGTGGAAATAAGTAATAATACTGATTTAACCTTTTAGCAAAGTAACAATAATACTGAAGCTGGATCAAACATTCACAATGCTGTAAGAGAAAGTGCATTAATCATTTAAGACATTTCTGTAACAGATTAAGGTGTCATTTTAGGAAGAGACACCAAGAGTCTTTATTATTATTATTATATAAAGTCCGGTGAATTCTTCCGATACGACCGTGACCTTGGAGGAATGTTGATTCAGGTTAAAACATAATAAAAGAGTCATTATAATCCGAGTTATTGGGAAGAAGATGGATTATTATTTTTGATGATCACGTAGGTCAGAGGTCAGAGGTCAGAGCGTATATTGATCACGCTACACAATGTTCCCATTTACCACCATCATCATCGCCTTCAGTTTAAAACTTTAGCAGACTGAAGCTCTGCTGACTGTCTAAAAACCTCACTGAAGGACCCTGTACAAATACTGTACATGTGGAGTGGACTAAAATAGAATAAACAATAAAACTACTTAAACAACCTCACACAGACCCAAAGCAGCACACAAGCAGGTGCGCAGACGGACAATCCAAGTCGGCCAAACTCTCTGTCAGACAAACCTACCTTTACTAACACAATGAAGCACATCTTTTGTCCCACATGCTCCTTCTTATAGCATGCATACATAGCACACGCCTTATTTTTTTAAGAACATGAGGAGTGGAACTTTTCAGTTCTCCCATAAACATAGCACATAGAGCAGCTCCTACATTACTTTTACCAAACTTTCTTACCATCTTTCTTTTTTCTTTTTTTTCTCACCCTTTTCTCTATACCTTATTATCCCTTTGTTTTTTCCTAATTTCTTCATATACTTTTTTTGTTATGCTGTCAATGAGTATTCTATATAACCTCTGTATGAATATATATATGAATATATGTTTACATACATTTGTCTACTAAGATGTAGAGAATATATGGAATGTACAAATGTGGAAAAATGAATAAAAAATTTTAATGAAAAAAAAACCAAAAACAAACAAACAAAAAAAAGACAAAGGGTTTGGCAGAAATGGAAAGAACTGACTTCTTATTAACATTCAACACACATCGTTTTGACTCAGCACAATTCACTGAGTCACAATTAGCTTTTAGGCCACATTGTTGCTCAGAAAAGGTCATGAAACTGTGTACTGTGTTATAGTGAAATAACCAATAATGAAGAATTAGGATACACACAAAAAAATCTACTTAATAAAGTCATACACTTATATTAATAATTGAGGAAAATTCATTCTCAGAGACTGGAATTTTAAACTAGACTCAGAGTATTTAATTGATTACATCAAAAATAAAGATTTATTAATTTATTAACACATTCTAAAGTAACAAAATCAAATAATGGACTTTATGGCAATTAGTCATCTGATAATGGATAATGGAGCTGATATGAAACCTCTATGGTGACACTTTTAGAAAGGTATCAGGCAAAAAGAATACCGGTAGTTTTTAGACAGAGAAATTTACTGTATAAAATAAAATTACTGATCTATATAAGCCTCAGAGTTTTTTACTCAGTTTAGCTACCAAGAACAGAATACCTGCTACATATGAAGATGGCAGAAAAGGTCCTCTGACTTAGGAGTTCCCACGGGTGAGGAAATCCTACACAAGTGACAACTGTGTTCCAAATATACTGGCTAAAGAATGCTTAAAGATGAAGTATTTCCCCCATAAAATAGAAGAAAACTAAGTCACTAAAGTCAGGCTTGACTTTAGTGTTCAAACTAATAATAATCCAAACTCATCACAAGCTGCTGCGGCTGGAACCCTTGAAATCACACACTATTCCACATGGAGCCTCTGCTTCAGGAGGCAGTGCTTTACATTTACATCTTGCTGACTAAGGTGATGTAAAGACTGATAAGATTTGAATAAAACACAAGGCGTTCGCAGGAGAAGAGGGTTCAGCTTTCCTGGGAAACTGATACTGAAGCACTTTTCTTTGCATCTTTTTTTTTCAGTTGCTTCTTAATAAAAGTTAAAGACCAAAACTACTTTATTCATTTATGAAAACATTAGGATTTATAGTCCAAACTGTGACAACATCAGAAGAAACATTTTGTAACTGTTGGTTAGAAGTTAATAAACTTTAACCTGCAAACAGAAAAATGGTGTTGTGCAAAAATGTTTAAATATGAGACTACTGGACTCCGATGATGAACACATGACGAACCAAAAAGCCCTTCATGGCCTTCAGCTGGTCCAGAACTCTGCAGCGAGGCTCCTCACTGGAGCAAACAGGAAAGATCACATCACTCCTATTCTGAGGTCTCTGCACTGGTTACCTGTTAAATGTAGAGTTCATTTTAAAATCCTGACTCTAACTTTCAGGGCCCTACATGGTCAAGCTCCTCTTTATGTTACTGAACTGATAAAGCCGTACGCTCCAACCCGAGCTCTCAGGTCCACAGACCAGAATCTCCTAACAGTTCCAAGGACCAGATTTAAAAGTCGAGGTGATCGCTCCTTCCAGTCTGTTGCACCGCGACTTTGGAATGACCTTCCTTTAGTTTTACGCTGTATAGACAGTCTGGACTCCTTTAAAAAGCAGCTGAAGACCCAATTATTCAAAACTGCTTTTAAATAACTCTTTTGTGTTCTCTTGTTGTTGTTTAATGATTTTGATTTGTAATGATATTTTGTTTGTTTTATTGATTTTATTTGTTTTATCATGTTTGATTCTGTTTTCTGTGAAGCACTTTGTGATTTTTTCTGTGAAAGGTGCTATATAAATAAACTTTACTTACTTACATATTCATGATTTGGAATAATTACCCAGAAGACGAACATTTGTTTTATTTAACCATAATCAAAGATGGGACTTCAAAAACATAAATCCAACAGCGACAGAGATGTTTTCAAAAATCATTTCTGATATGTGCATTTCTCTGGGGGGAGGGGGGGGGGAATCAACAAAAGGTCCCTGCAGTCAGCTTTAGGTCAATAACACCATTGACCAATTCAGCACCTCACTCAATAATCACTGACTTCTGAGAATGTTAACAAGTCATTTTGTTTTTCATTCCTACTAACAAGACCTGTAAAGTCCCAAGTGTATGAAAGCTTTAACCCAATATGTCATAAGTCAATATAACTCCACACAGCCTAAAGGTAAACCTAGCTGAGTCTGTATTTTTAACCACCACAATCTCACCTGCTGCTACTCAGATGATAATACAGTAATAAAAATATGCAGCAGCTTTCAAGAAACTCAGATATTTTACAAAAGGAATCAGATTAAGAAATTATATTAGTAATAAAACAATAAAATATAAGTATCATGTAACAATAAAACGAGCAACAAGATCAAGGCTATCTGTTCACAGACCTGTGTAGACAGTTAAACATATGCTTTGTGAATAAGTGACATGAGGAGTTTTCTAAGTATGTCAAGAAATGATGCATTGTCAGGATGAAGAGCAGTGAATCATAAATAAGTATTAAAAACCTGGATAATGACATGAGTATACAGAAACAAATAAATGATGGGACGCAAAGAATGCAATAAAAATTGATTAACACATTTTTAGCACCAAATTAATGTTTTTATGGGCATTATTGTTACATACAAAAGGGCTTTAACTTGATTAACAACTCATTGATTTCCCAGCTCTTTTTAATATGCAAGAAAAAAAAGTTCTTATCTCACTGAGCCAATTACAAACCAGGTGCACCAGCTAAATCTGATCAGAGTATTTGATTTTGCTGCCTTCACACTGACTGACTTAGATTAAATTATCCCTTCAATTATATTTTGAAAAATGTAATTACAGAAATAAAACAAAATTGTATTTTAAAATAATTTTTTTCATGCTGTAAATCATACAAGTCATATTTATGATTGTTTTTAATGTATCCATTAAAGTATTTCCTTATACATTCAGACCTGAGCTATATGTAAATCTATATTGCAGAGTCTGAAGCTACTGTATAATCTATAGGAACATCAACAACAACAACGGACTGTAAAATCCCTCATTAAAATTTAATGTCTCTGTGTTTAGACTTCTTCACTGAGCAAAATATGTATAAATGATCTCAGGTCAGAGCTGATGATCCTCTCTAAACCTGTCTCTGTAAACAGAGTTAACGGTGAAACCTCAGAGCAAACGTTATTTAATCTAATTAAAGTGATCATCTTACAACCTGTGTAAAAATTATTTCCCACCTTCTTTTGCAGTGAATATTTCTGTTTAAATCTTTCTCATTCTGGAAATTGAGTGCAGGAAGAAATAGGGTTTGAGTGGGAAAAAACTGCAAGAGACCAGTGGGAAATCTACAGGAAGCTCTATTGATTGTCCTGTTATCTGTAGCCAAACAAAGGGATGTTACAGCAATGACAACACGTCAAAACGTTAATCACAAAGAACCTCGTCCAAAGCCTTAAATACCACTATATCCATGATAAGGTCTATTTTATCACAAAATACATTTCTAAGCATGTCCTTCATAAGGTGACAACAGTTTATTTTTATCTCATTTTGACTAGCATGCTCCCTCATAAATTCCTTTAACCCCTAGAACGCATCCATCCACCATAAAACGTCAGTAATTCCATAATAGTTCTCTATTAGTCCTCTAATTCATTAGCATTAGATTTGATCTAATAACGTATATAAATAAAGTCACAACGGTACAATGGTTTCTTAACAGTTTAAGTTAAGCTTGTTTTGAATTCTATAATAATAATTCCACAGTGCATATGATATGACATAAATTGTCTCAAACAAACAAATCACATTTAGGAACTGAACAGGATCTAGTTTCTAAACAAAAACTGAGAAATGTAGAGCTTTCCTTTTAAACTGTAACAGACCAAGTCAGGTGTCTTTAATAAATTCTGAAGCTAAGTTGCTCACCGGACTCATCAATCAGCATCATTCACAAAGTCGACATATGCAGCTTTCAAATGCAAATCAATGCCAATAAATCCTGCTACAAAGAGATCTGCACACGTGTGCAGCAGAAACATGACCTACCTGCAGGTTCCTCGTGCTTGAGCCATGTAGCACCACAGCTTCAGCTGCACCAAATGATGAGGCTGTGATTAGTCCCACAAATCCATCTGATGCACCCAAATTAAGACAACCTTACATTCTGAGTGCACATTCCCCCAAGCAAGCACACAGGAACACAAATTGCATATGTTCATGCTCAGATTATCCCTCTGATCTCTAAAACCCATAATCCCACAAACATCAAAAATAAATCAAACATTCCCTAAATGTCTTAAGTGTCGTAGCGTGTTCGAGACATCATGCCACAAGATGATAAGTTCATCCTTTGCTCATGAAATACTTCCACATCCTTAACAAGGTTTAAAAAACCTACGGTCTGCAAATCATAGTTGAGCCATGCCTGTGTTATTTTATTTTCAATATAACACACGGTAGTAGGATGCTTACATAATGAAATGTTGTAATGATAAATAGAAATTGTGCCCTTATGAGAGCTATTAATGTTAGGAAAGAAAAAGTAGCTCAGCTTCATTATATCATTAAGGATTATCTTTAATCCCTGTTTTTGACCACACTGCCTGAAACATCATTTCTGTGAGTTTTGTTCAAAAACAGAGGAGCAAATAACCAGTGGATTGGACTAATGCTCATGTTGTAAAACGTGTGTAAATCCCTTTTGCAATTGTGTCAAAGACAGTATTATGTCATTTCAACACTAAATACCCTCCCCCCAACCTCCAAACCCTCTGCAGCACACACACACGCAGAGAAAAAAAAAGTCCCAGTAATGCTGATAAGCTATGACCAGTAGCATGACAGCAAATTAACTCATCAGCTTTCCAATGCAGTTATATTTATTTAATGACTCATTGATTATGTGTAGTTAGTCTTCAGGGTTTGGTACAGAGGTCACGTGATCCCACACAAGCAACAACACAAGCTACTGTATATGAGAAAAATGATTATTCCGGTAAATTGTGCTGCAGAGAATCTTGGCCCTGAAGGTGTTCAAGCTTGGAGCACAGCACATTTTACTGCAGCATTCCTGCATTTCCAGCAGTGTTTGTGTACAGTGTGTTTTTAATACTTTAGCAGCACAGGAAAGAAAAACAATCACAACTCTGATCTCTTGTTAAGGTAGACAAATACCTTCCTCCCCACTTAGCTTTGCAGAACTTTTGCATTTATCCTTGTGTGATCTGAGCTACCAGCATTCAAATTTGGCTTGGAGGGAACTCTGCTGAATTCTCATTACAGGAAAGGAACTCATGAGAGATGTAGAGTAAAAGCAGCCACTAAACACAGCCCCATTGGGATTTTGCATTACAGTGATGCACAAGGAAAAGACAAAACAGGCGTTTTATCATTGTAATGTTCTGCAGCACTAAAACAAAGGCTCCAACGGCCCAAAAGGCACACAGCATCCACTAACTGTACGGATTTTGTTTTATTATGCATCCTGCAAAATAAAAGCAAATTCTGCACATGCATATTTTTAATTTTCTATTATTCTAATACGAAAGTTGCATAAAATCACTTAATAATCCTACCAAAGCATGGTGGCTATCACGTTATCAGTTTTACAAGGAAATTAAACTGATGTATTAAATAAATTATGCTGTTGGCCAGAAGTCGGGGACTGAATTTAAAGGCTAATTTTAGCTGTCTGCACTTTGCAAGTGGGAAAGCTTGCATAAAATTGGCTTATCAAGTCAGGCATTAGTGAAGGACAGGGGTGGAGGCGAATTTGGTGTACAGCTTTAAAAGTCCAAATGGCCCACAGGATCAAACTTTTACCAGAAACACACCTTTGCTGGAATTTCCAACCCACTCACGTAGGAGGAACTAAATCAGTCTGGGGAATTTGAAAGGTTACAGCATTAATACACACTGAACGCAGTCCCCTTAACAGCATGTTAGATATTATCATTATATCTATTCTTAGAAGTATCAAGCCTCATTGGAAATTTGCAGCATATCTGTGGTTAAGGAGAGGTCACTTCCTTTTCACTGTATTCATGAACATTTTGTCCACTGCTCCCTTTTATTCTTTTTAAGTATCATTTTTCTAGAGAGAAGTGATTCAGCCACTGAGTCAAAGACATGACCTTTATATCACACAAGCATACAGCAAATGAAGCTCTGCAGCTGTATTTCACACTGGAATGAAACAGGAAGAATGATCCGGGCTGGGTGTGACTGGGAGTAGCTGGAAATGACTGAACACTAAATCAGATGTTCGGCACTCTGGAGTGGAATTGGGCCAAATCAAAGCCGATCATTACATGATCAATTCTAAAACACAGCTGAACAAAGACCTTTGCACAAAATCCACGAGAGGCTAATAGATGTCAGTTGAATACGGGTTGTAAGCCATACATCCTGCAGCGAAAACAGTATTGATTCAGAGCTGGCCCAAACCGTCATTTGTTATTTGCTGATCACAGGTGAAATTTTGCGGTCTGGTGTTTACAGCCCTCTCTTTCCCGTGAAGGGGGGTGAGAGAGAACACCGGGAAGGCAGACCGATGAGGGAGCATATGCAGAAATGTTAAACAGGCTAAGTAACCTTATCGCTTCAGATGACATAGAGACTCTGACAGAATGATAATAAGCTCGATATATTTAGGACTGGCTGGACGGTATGACTTCCATATCAATACCTGATTCGAATTTAACCTCAAAAGTAGCTCAAAAACTAGATTTTATGAGTTCCTAAAACTGAAAATCTACCCACTGTTGCTAAAGTAAAGCAGACTGATGAATAAAAAGAGAAAACTTTAACATTTATGCAAATATAGCAGTTTTCTTTAAAGTAAACATTACAAACAACATCTTGTAAAGCCGCAATATGAAAAGAAGTGGCTATGGGTGTGTGAGTGTGTAAATATAACCAGTGTTTCTATGAGGGGGGGAGGGTTGGGCCTGAGTACCAAGATGCCTGACATCCAGTCCCATGTAAAGAAGTACATTCCCTTGAAAAGTGTCTCCCTGAATCAGTCAGATGTAAACAGTGCTGCATCAAGCCTCTGCATCAGTCTCGTTAGCCTATAGATGCCTCCCACAGTAGCCATCATAACCTTAGAGATCCCAGTTCTGCTTACATCAACACACAGATCAGTGTCCTGGGATCAGGAGGCACTGCAGTGAGCATATCCCTCCTCTCATTCCTGTATGGACTACTTGTTTAGTACACACTGGCAAAAACTCTCCACAAGCAACCCAGAGATTTGTAAAGAAAAAAAAAAATAGCTACAGAAACATGAGAGCGTGCATTCTTCTTCCTGCACACACATTTTGTATTATAGCCCCTCAACAGCATGCAGTCCTGAGCACTTTGTATCCTGCAGCTGCTGGACAGCTTTAACAGGCACACCTCTACAGTAGCTTTCTAACACTCCAATACAACATATGTGCTAAGAAGAGGGAGCGATACACACCTGTGAGTCGCCCCGTACGCTGGCCGCCTCTTGCAAGGGGTGTGTGAGCTTGATTTTCCTGGCTGGCCCGGCATGTTCGCAGTAGGTCTGTTATTTGCTGTGCTGTGCTCGTCTCCGTGGTGCCTGCGCATGTGTGTGTGTGTATGTGTGTGTGTGTGTACTTCTCCCAGCTGGTAGTGCTGCTGCTGACGTCCTCTGCTGAGCACTGTGGCGTCAATTCATTCAAAACATCCCCTTTCCCGCCTCTCCTGTGTTGAGCTGCTTAGAAGGAGCTAAAAATACCCACAATGACTGAACTGTCCCCCTGTCTTTGAGACCGCTGTACACTTGTGACTGGTATTATTAAGGCCACTCAGCCGCATCGATAAATCATGTAAGAGGCTCCAGAACAACACAAGTCACAATCACAAGCCATAACGGACATAATCATAATCAAATCTCTCTCTCTCTCTCTCTCTCTCTCTCTCTCTCTCTCTCTCTCCCTCTCTCTCTGCTGTAATTGTACTCTTCTTTTCCTCACCTCTCATCTTCTAATGCATGCATCCTACAGCAAAGCTCTGCTGTGTGTGCACCTCCCTGAACTGGACACTCTCTCTGCTCCATCCCCTCTGCAGTCATGCAGGAAATCATAGAGAAGTAAAAGAAGAAAGGAGGAAAGAATGAAAGGAAGGAAAAAAGTTGCATGTGCTAAACTACTTTCTATTGTCACTAAAGCTGCTCAATTATAGAAAAGACAATCATGAATATTGTGGTTAATATTGAGGTCATAAATATTAACACAATTACTCAATACATCCCTCAATGTCTTGTTAGTACAAAGAATTTTATACAATACGTTATCTGATTAAATGAAGCCTAAAACATTCAGACTTCACATTTTTAGGAGACTGCAGACACTTATTTATGTCAATGAGAGGCAGAGTTGTTGTCAAACTACGACCTCTAGCTTTTGATGAGGAGGTTTGCAGCAGAGTGTGAAGCGACTGGAATGAGGATCAGCACCTTCATATCTGAGGACACGATTCTCAAATGGAAAAAGGTGGATTGCCACCTGTGAGTTGGTGGAGAGGTCCTGCCTCAAGTGGAGGAGTTTAAGCATCTCAGGGTCTTGTTCACGAGTGATGAAAGGGAACAGGAGGTCAACAGGTGGACCAGGGCAGTGTATATCACTGGACACTGCTCTAGTGCACAGAAGGGTCATTACTGAAAAATTTTGGATGAGTATTTTTGTGACAAGTGTCACATGCCACTGATAGGTTTTGCCTTCATTCTGCCATCTTTATTTACACTGACCATTTTAAAACACCAACAACAAAATGCATATGATTTACCCTTCTGAGGACAAAATATGTGGATGCTTACAAAACAAAATGTAATAAAAATAATTTTAATACTCAAATCAAAACTGAAAAACAAAACCAATTAATTGAATAGTCCTAATTTCTATATGAGGCATTTTGAGCTGATTTTTGGTCACAGGTTGTATTACTTCTCCAGTGGCGGCCCGTCCATAGGGGGCGCTCGGGCGCCGCCCCACCAGTCCCAAGAGGAAGAAGAAGAGAAATAGTGATCACAAATTGTAAAAAACTAACATAAAAATAAAACTAAACGAGCCATCCATTATATATACAATAAGTGCTGTGTATAATCTGCATTTAGGTGTAGTTTAGAAAGGTTTTCTCACTATTTTTTACTGGACCGATAGGTCGTGTTTCTTTGGGTTCTACTGCGCATGTCTGGACGGGACGCCGTCCCGACATAGCGCATTGTTTTTTGCTCCTGACGCATGCGCACTTGAAATTTTTTCCTGACGCATGCGCACTGAGTGCAAAAAATAGGAGATCGATCGGGACACAGGGGCTCAGCGTCCCTGTGACACATGCGCACAACGGCATAGTCAAAACCGGAGGAAGAATTACTTATTATTAAATATTTACTTTAGTTTGTATTTTTATCATGAATTATGGCACTCTAACACACTGACAAGTGATTATAAATACAGTAAAAAAGAAAAGAAAAACGTATTGAATTACTCAGAAGAACTGGAGGATGTTGTTGTTGACCTGACCGGAAGCTGTAACCGGAGGACAGTGGAGTGATGCTAAATGGATATTTTTTTTTTTTTTAATCCAGCTTGACAGCTTTGATACAGCCCTGAGGATTAATCAACTCGGCAGTCGGTGAGTTTATTTGGGTTGTTTCTTAGAGTTCAGACCAGGTCCTCCTGGACTGGTTCAGGTCCCGTACCGGTTCATTTTGGACCGGAACTGGACCGGTTCCGGTACCGGACGGGTTCGGACCGACTCATCCGGTACCGGGTCATTTTGGACCGGAACTGGCTCCGGTACCGTACGGGTTCAGTTCGAATCAGGGCTGGTACTGAGTCGGTTGGTTGGTTGCTTTATGATTTATTTTGAACACAAACTGACTGTCCATGCCTGCATTAGTGTCAGAGTTTATTTCAGTCATGAGGCTAGATATTTGATGTAATATTTGATATAAAACTGATGCATTATTATTATTCATTATAATATGATCTCAGTTTAGCTTGTTTTCATCAACTCTTTCTGCTGGATCTAAACTGTGTGGCTGTGGACCTTCAGGATTTAAAATAAATGCATTTTAGTGTTCAGGATCTATAGACTGGTGCTGCTGAGAACCAGAGTTTTTATCAGCAGTTTGTCCTTTCAGTAGAAAGCTGGACAAACTTTATTGTGAATATTAAGTTGTGTTTTTGACCTTGTTTAGGTCAGGTTGTTGTTTCCCTGAAACTCTTACTTCTGTTGTGATTACATTGTGGTTGTTGTTTATTATTTGTATCTGATTATATTTACAGTGTATTATTATTATAAGGTCTCCTGAAGACCTTATGATTGTTTTTACAGTTTGATGTGTAGAATTAGACCAAAACTGTGTGTGACATAACTGCTCTACATTTTTTGTGAATTGGTCATGGGGATTTTTACCAGCAACATTTTCAGTCAGATGAAAATATTATGCTTCATTACCTGATCTAGTGGTGATATGTGGGTTTTTGAGCATTTGAAAAATGACTTGCAAAATTGCGCCCCACCCCAAAAAAATGTCACCAACCGCCACTGAACTTCTCAATATCCAGGGGTGCACACAACTGGTCCGCCAGAGCACATGATGCGCACTCGATATTGTGTATGCGTATCAGATCCTTCTGCCCAAACACACTTTTGCGGAGCGGTGCTTTTGTGGCCCCGGAAGCTTGTTGACACACACACGCTGCACCACCAACACACAAATGTGCTGCACACCCCCAACACCCCCAAACGCTGCTCGCACACACCCACAGAGACATGGTGCATACCAGACATCAGTGCAAGGTCCTCCCTTAAATACTTCAATGAAAAAATTATTTGCACGGCTGATAATAGCTATTAAGTTCAAAGTTTGTACAAAAAACTCTGAATATAATTCCTCTTATGACTCTGGTTCCCATTACATTGCAGTACAACACTGCCCAAGAAGATCACTGTAAACAGCTTAAACAGGAAATGCTGCCAGATGCATCCAGATGAGATGAAGAGGGGGAGAGTGGTAAATCACACCAAAAAAATCTGGCATCATGAGAAATGGAAGTGAAGCCTGGGCTATGACCCAACATCTGAAGAGACTGATGACTCTGCCATGCTACAAATGTCTTCTATCAGCTAATATAGGGAGTCAAAGCACAAATGAAAAATGTTTTTGTACCAGCTAAGGTCTTCGGAAGTTCAGATTAAACTGACAATACCTGCACCCACACACATCACCATGCAGTCAGAGCATCCAGCTGCTTTTGCCCTCAGCACAGCTTTGCCCTCTTCTGCTCTTTCTCATCCATCTACAAAACACCCTCCTTCACATCTTGTTAGCTTACCACAGGAGTCGCAGCCCTTGCAATGCAAGAGCTTCATCAGCTTTGTGATGATGACAAGATTCTGACAGATCTCCAGGAATTTACTGCAACCAATATCCATTTGAATTGTGCATTAGAGCTTGTTTACAGTTTGTGCATGGAAAAACAGCACCATGAAAGCAATTTGAATGCTAAACAGTGGAAATCAACGAAGCAGCAAGTTTTTTTGCATTAAAAAACAAGATTTATCTAAAGGATAATCATTAAATAAAAACACAAATTTTGTCAAAACTAGAAAAATTGAAGGAATTTATATTGCCCCGCTGGTCTCCAGATGTTCAAACTAAAATTATTATCTTGTGTGTTAAAAGGATGGTGTTATTAGCTGTTTTAATCAAATTTTTTAAATGATGTCCTGCACAATATCATGTGAGATTGCAATAACTTGCCTGGTTTGTCTTGCCTTGCAAACGATCTGCACATCCACCCATTTCAAAAGGCTGAACTCGCATGCATCTTGCGGCAGTGCTACACATGGCAGTGTATATGTCATGGTTTAAAAAAAAAAAGCACTTTCATTATGTTTTTTAAATATAACCCGCCACATGCTCTGTGGTGGAGGACTTTGAGTATCCTAATGATCCTAGAAGCTATGTTGGCAGGGGCACTTTTTCCTATAGGGTCACACATGGCAAATTGGTCCCAGGTGAAGGGTGAGACAAAAAGCAGTTCAGAAGACCTTTTATGGACATATAATCAGAGAGCCTGAGTGCCCAGCCCGGAAGGTTACTGGGGCCCCCGCCCTGGAGCCATGTTTTGGACACTCGAGTGAAGAGAAGAGTGGAGCTGTCAATTGATCACCACTTGGTAGTGAGTTGGATCAGATGGCAGGGGAAGATGCTGCACAGGCCTGGTAGATCCAAAAGTATAGTGAAGGTCTGCTGAAAACGTCTGGCAAAATAACCTGCCAAGATCAAAGTGATGATCAAGATGGTCTTCAACTACCTCCTCTGGCAGAGATTAATAATAATAATAATAATAATGTAATCATGTATCATTAATTGATCCCCTTTGGGGGAATTTATCTCAGCGTTTGACCCATCCTCATTGTTTTGAGGAGCAGTGGGCTGACATCTTGGAATGGCACCCAGGAGGCAGTTGACGGTTCAGTATCTTCCTTGACATTGTCAAGGATTTGACTGCATCCCAAGAGTAGTGGGGGACATTGAGTCCAAATGGGCCTTGTTTCACTCTGTGATTGTTGAGATGGCTTTTGGTAGCTGTGATCGCAAGGTGGCCAGTGAGTGACAGTCATGGCAGTAACCCCTGTACCTGCTAGTGGACACCAGAGGTTAGGGGAGCATTCAGACTCAAGAAAGAGGCCAATAGGGTAAGTGGGGTGCTAGAGTGGCAATTAATGAGACAAAGTCTTGGGCATGGGAGGAGTTCAGTGAGGCCATGGAGAAAGACTATTGATCAGCTCCAAAAAGGTTCTTGCAAACCATCTGGCACCTCAGGGGGAGGAAGGCAGCAACTCACTCACACTGTTTACAGTTGGGATGGGGAGCTGCACTATGGTTGTAGTCAGGTGGTGGAAGGAATATTTTGAGAAGCTCTTTAATGCCACCGATGCACACTTCGATGAGGAACTGGAGCTGAGAGACCTGGGGATGGACTGTCTAATCTCTGGGGCAGAAAACGCTGAAGTAATCAAACAACTACACAGTGGCGGCGCCCCGGGGGTGGAAGAGATCTGTTCTAGTATCTCGAGGCTATGGATGTTGTAGGACTGTCTTGGTTGACACGTCCCTGCAACATCACATGGTCATCTGGGGCAGTTCCTGTGAAGTGGCAGACCATGGTGGTGGTCCCCATTTTTAAGAAAGGGAACCTGAGGGTGTGTTCCAACTATAGGGGAATTATACTCCTTAGCCCTGGTAAGGTCTACTCCAGGATACTGGAGAGGAGGGTTGAATCTCAGATTGAGGAGGAGCTATGTGGTTTTTGTCCTGGTCATGGAACTGTAAACTAGCTCTTTACCCTTGAAGGAGAGGGCATGGCAGTTTGCCCAACCAATTCACATGTATTTTGTGGATTTGGAGAAAGCTTTTCTGAATCCCTTTGTTTGCCATTTTACAATAAAATTCCAGGACGCCTCCCTGGGTAGGTGTTTCGGGGATGTCCTGCCAGCAGGAGGCCCCCAGGTTGACCCAGGACAAGTTGGAGAAAGTACATCTCCAGGCTGGCCTGGGAATGCCTTTGAGTCCTATCGGAGGAGCTGGTGGATGTGAGAGGACGATCTGGGATTCCCTGCTTGGGACGCTGTTCTGTCCCCGTAACTCGAATCCAGATAAGTAAGAGAAGGTGAGGCGAGGTACAAATTCTAATGTCAACACTGGTGGCTTCTGAGGAGCAACAAAGAACTTCAGCAGACAAAATGGACCCTAAATTAATAAGAGGAAAGGTACATCCAATTTAGAAGTCGGCCATGCATCTTTTGTATTGAATATCAGATTTTAAAATGCAAGGCAAGCCTGTGGAAAAACTTTAAGCTGAGGAAGGCAATATTTACCATCTAGGATAAACACGCAGCTGTCACCGGTAGCTGTGTAAACTGTGCTTATTGCACTAACTACATTGCTGCCAACTAAAAGATATTATATAATATTCACTTAATCAAATTAAAAGATCCTATTTTTTCAGTAGAACTGTGTGAAGCACAGAGATTCCCTTCTCTAACTGCATGTAAAATAACTAAAAGCAAATGTTCAAAGCTGGAAGGCTCACTGAATTACACTGCAGCATGGTGTGTTGTTATATTAGATTATCAGATCTTTTAAATGCTCCCTTTTCACCCCCAACAAAGCACCCAGCTATGTGTCAGCAGTTCTCATTTTCCTTGTCGGTAAAGAACATCATGCTGCCACAACCCTCTTTTCTTCTGCATTCTGTATTAAAACACAACAACAATTGAAGTTCATTAGATTTGTAAAATTTTGCATTATTTTAATTTTTTTTACAATCTACAGTTCTTGAAAAAAACTGTAAAACTGCAGATAAATAAAAGTATTTATTATAAAAGGAATGAATACATAAGTAAGAGAATATTTAAGGCACAAAAGCAATGAAGTATATTTTAGAAGCTGACACAGAACTGGCTAGTTTATGTTTGTGAAGTATTCACCACTGCCTTCTACCATCTTCATTCCAAAGCTATCAGACACATGATAACTATGGAATCTGCTATTTGTGTTTCTACTCACCAGTTAGAAATGAAACCTGAAAAATGGGAAGTTGATTTCTCAAATGTCCTAGCCAGATCAGGAAGATAATAAAAGTTCCTTTCTGATCGTTTTACCTTTGAAAAAGTGAACCATCAGGACGGCTGGTGCTGGAGAGTCCACAGAGAGGAGTGTCAGAAAGGATAACAGCTGCTGTTTCAGCCTTTTCTTCGTCTCTTGATCACACAGCAATAGTGCTAGCCCTTACAGAATACAGCTATAGTCAGTCTGAGGAGGAGTAAAATCACAACAATCCCTATGAAGAGCCTGATGATAGAAGAAAAGAGAAGCGCCCAAAATCCACCAACTCTGTCCACAAATGATAAGAAGTCATCATCTCTTTGTGTTGTCCAGAAAACTGCTGACCTTGGTCTCTGACTGCAACCAGAGACCTCCGTCTCACCTCGAGTCAACTTTATCAGACCCAGTCAGCCAGAGGGAAAGGGGGATGAAGGATAGAGAGAAAAGCTGAGTGGCGGCTCAAGAAGCAGCAGAGACGGTTCAATAATCCACAGACAGACGTATAGATAAGAGCAGAGGGCTGGATGAGGGTGGTGTAGGTCGATTCAGTGGACAGCCAAGTCATCATTCATACCTCACTCTTCCACTTTTATTAGTTACATTGGCTACCATATACAACCACCCAGTTGCCAGTGGCAATACAATAAAGTCAGCGTGATGTCTCAATCTTTTCCAGTTTGAACATTCAGAATCAGTGGAATTCTTGTGTTAATTCATCAAATCTTCTCAGAAGGACATTAATTAATTAAATGTTTTGTCAATGCATTACTGATGCAGCAAACAGGGGAATAAGATAGTCTGACTTGACTTGAATTAAATTTGACATAGAAGGGAGGGAGGACACGCATGCAAGAAATGAGCACCACATGTTTTGTGCAGAATTGTATAGATTTTTTTTTTTTTTAGAAAAATGATATATGGATGAAAACTGTTAACCAAAAACTCAACAGCAATATCTAGTGGCTAAAAATGAAAAAACACCTTTTTCATGCAAATTTACCCAACCCACAGCGGCATGACGTTACTGAGAAACTTATTTTTTAAATAGTGTAAATGTTTCAAAGAACTCAATGAACACCTATTTTTACTGTGTAAACTTCACACAATCACATTGACAAAGATTTATGTCAGAATAAAAAACAAGAGAAACATCATGTCTCATACGTGCACAGAAAGAAATTAAGTTGGACTGCTTCACGAGGAATAACACAGCTGTGTGGTCAATATATTCAATAAACGCTGCAGGAAGTGAAATTGCCTTGACCATCAGACCTGCTCTGACTTGTATTTTCCAGACCAATGTATTAATTTGTCTTATTCACACTCAATAATCCATTAATGAGGAGAGCAATGTACTATCAAGCAATCTACAACAAGAAACATTTTTTCAGAAAGCGTACATTCAATTTGCCAGTGAAGGAAAGCTTATTGAACAGTTAGCATTTTCAGCCTCAGAAATAGACCTATAAAGTTCAGCATTTAACATTTAGGAGGAGTTATTGGCAGGAATGCTGTATAGAATTTACATATTTTTTTTGCATCAGTGTGGAATTATCTGACAATCCAAAGTGTTGTGTTCTCACATATTTTTATTGAGCAGTTTATATCTGCAAATTACTTTGGTCCAAGTAGTCTGTTGTTACATTGCTGCGTTCTAAAACTAACCCAGAATGGACAAACGGACAACTGTCTCACATGCAGTTATAAGGGAAGAATGATGCAGTTTTTACTTGGTTGCATTTTAAAACTTAGCAACTAGATGGCACTGTATTCTTCAATTCAAGCTTAATTAAATATATAACAAAACAGTTTTGTATAATAAACACTGATTGGTACTTTTTTCAGTAAATATGTTAAACATAGTTGTGACTTCAGAGATTTTAAATTATGTTTTGATTATATTTTTTAATTGATTGTATTTTTTTCATCCAATCTTAACTGTAAACAGAGTCCCAAAGGTCAAGGTCAAGGGGTCAAACTAGAAATTTGATCAAATCCAGAAAGATTTCTCTCTCTCTCTGAGTTAGAAAATGTTCTACAAAAAGGACTGTCTGCTTAATCTGACTTGGACTTGATGCAAAAAAATAAAGTCAAACAGATCTGAAAAACATCTGATGTGAAAATACTAAATAAATAAAATATAAAACTTTACCACCAAACTTCTCAGCTAGCTGACTCTTAGTGTGGAAAAATTACTTTTAGATACATAAATAATATACAAATGACATTTTGTAGAGTTTCACAGTGCATTTGATTATATGATTTAACAGCTTTCCATACAGGGAGCATGCTTCTGCTGATCAAACGTTTCCTTGGCTGATTAGAACCAAACCATTGGTTCTTTAAACTTCTGTCTGTTATTCTGAGGTAGAGGTTGATCTACTGGTTTCTTCTGTCGTAGCTCTTAGCAAAACATTAGCGGCTAAACAAAACATGCTAACGCTTTGGGAATCAATTAGACATTACTAATAGAATTGTATTTACTGGTACTTTTCCAAACAAAATGTCGGTACCATGGGAATTTGGACAGCGTGTACGTACAGCTACATAACTACTACTAATACTACTACTACTACAACTAGTACTTTGACTCCCATCTGCTCCAGAGTTAGCTCCAGTTAGCTGCTGTTGTCTCTCACTGCAGCTCAACTAAGAGTTGACTGTCCCACTACGTAAAATAGCATTGGTTTAATAGTATAGGAGTACTTTTATGAATACTTGTAAAAGTAAACGACCATAGTATCGGACCAATATACGATGCCGGTATCGGTATTAGGGCATCCCTATAGTGACTGTATTGGCCAAAAATGAAAAACTTTTTAAAAAGCTGTGCCTGTGTTCAGTCGTGTTTGTTAAATTTTTAACTATGTGTTAAACATTATCAGCTTTAAAATACTAGATAAGATTACACAGATCTGCAAACATTTTAGGTTTGGGAGTATTATTTTACCTAATCTCTCTCCATTTATTTTGGAAAATATCAATTAAATTAAGCTGAGTAGAGACGTATTTCATTGCGGACATTTTTCCTTGAAAAAGTAAAGGGCTGCATCCTATTTTTGCAGCTGTGAATGCTGGTGGTTCTACAAGATTTGAATAAAAATCCCAAACTCCACCAAATTGTCTCTGATTGGAGCAAAGCTGCAGAAAAGGGGGGGGGGGGAACTAATTAATAAACACAAAAATTAATTTAAACAACTGCTTTTTTATTACAGTAGCAGTAAATTTGGCTCAATATTTAATACTTTTCATACTTGTGAAAAATGAGTTAAAACGTAAAATGTCAACTCTAATTTTATTAAAAATCTTTTCAGTTTCACACATTGATCTTGTAGCAACTGAACTAGTAAAGTATTTTTCTGTTTGTCCATTTTAATGGATGAACATCCACTTTTAGAAAACCTTACACTCTATTTGTGGTGAGTTTCCTCATCAGTATATAGCTCGATCATCAAGTTTTAAAGCAAACAACGCTATCTTTCCCGAACGATAAATATCCTTCACAGAAAACTTTCTGATAAGCTCTCGACATAAATTTTCTCTTGTTAGATAACATCCATCTTGCACCTTCATGGCAACAAACTAATCACTTCTTCTCTCATCCATCTAGACAGATGAGAGACGTGTGGGACCTGCTTTTTTTCTTCTGCAGCATCTCTAAACACAATCAGCCTGAAACAGAATGCGACAGAAAGAACTAGCGTCTGAAATCTATCAAAGAAAAACACTTTCCTTCATTCAGACAGGCAGCTGAAATTACTCCTATGCTGAATTTCATTCCTCGGATTTAAATAAGTGGAAAACAAGAATCTGTGTGTATATATATAGAGTTCATTTTCTATGGATTTCTTGCTAAGAATTAATATTTTCCGTACATTAATACATGATAACAATTATCCATTGATGCAAACATTAAACTTCAGCAAAGATTCAACCCAAATGCCACTATTAATGCCTTTAAATGAGTTACCTTTCCTCAGCCTGCTCTTTCTCCTTCTCCAGATCGTGGGGCTGCAGCTCAGCATCCACCTCTGTTTCATGCTCAGCCAGCTCGGTCCCCAGCCCACAGGGCAGACAACTGCAGCAGCAGGTCCCCATCCCGGCTCGGGCATCTCCCCTGCTCTGTCTCTGCTCCGACTCCTGCTCCAGCTCTGAACTCCTAACCTGCTCACACCATCTGGACAGAGAATGACTCGGTCCACATGATGTATATCATCACACAGAGCGCACTTGGGGCCTGTAGCTGTTAATGTGTTCATTCATTACTGGTTCTTGGGTTAAATATTGCACGTCCAAACAAGGCCTGATGGAAAGCTTCCTTTCTATTCTGCAGCACAGTCTTCCACTGTTACCAGACACTAAATCTTCTCTTTGTTTTCATTGTTTTTATTCAGTTCAATGCTTCAACCTCCAACTGTCTTTGAAGGCCTGGACAGTGCGGCGCATTATTTATTGTTTGTGTTCCCGAGCCTCATAATAGGTCATTCTGGACATGAAACTGACAACACAGCACTGTTTATAAACCAACGACGTCGAGCGAGAGTTCAAATAGCTTCACAATCAGGAAGGGCAGGAAGAAGCACCTAAAATGATGGATTAAAAACAGCTTGAGACATGATCCAGGGATGGCATGATCAATAAAAATGATTCAAGTGAAGTGAGAGAATCTGCTACCTCCTCTACGACACATCAACACTTATTTGTCCTAATATGAGGGTTAGTTCTCCTCTGTTGTGTAACCATCATTACTTTTATAAGACACACACTTTAAGACCAGGTTGGCTCTGGAAAGAGGAAGTCAAGCACAATGATCTCTGTCAGAAACTGTTTTCTTTGCAGGATTTAGAAATCAAGAAAATGTGCATCTAATCCACAGAGTAGTATGTAATGTTTAATTTTGCCAGGCTCTGCATTATTAAATTTGATTAAATACTGTAGAAATGAATCAGATTAAATACATTTTTTTGCAACTACATCTGAAATTGACCCTTTTTTTTTACTGGAAAGCACACTGATAAGACTTTATTAGCTAAATTATAAATAAAAGTTTCTGACATTTTAAGTGTGTTTCTGTGTAAATGTTTTAAATAAGCACTGTCATTTATTGTAAAAAGCTTCCTGAACAGCCTTTGTTTGCATTTATCAGGACTGATGAGGTAACAGCTAGTCTGAATGCAGCCAAGATCAAAGGATATTGCTGCCATCATAAAAAGGCTTAAGTTTCAAACATTTCACAGCAGTACATGCTGCATTATTTTATATACAGGTACCTTGAAACTTTCCTATCAGTTTCATATTATACAGATGCTTCTGCAGAACTCTTTTACGATTCTTGCAGGATTTGAACACAGGATGCACCAGAAGTGCTACATTTAGCTGAAAATGATTATATTTACACTTTTAAATAACCATAGAATTTAATGTAAAGGGTAAATGTGAATGGTCTTTGGTCTTGGATGTGCTCAGATTCAGCCCTAAAGGACATAAACTCTGTTTCTCAGAACAAAGGCTGTTCAGTAAGTTATCCACAATGGGTGAGACGTGATTATTTACAACATTTACACAGAAACATGAATAAAAATGACTACAACGTTCCTCCAATTTAAATAAATGAACTAAAACAAGAAAACACAAAATCAGCTCTTATATATATATATATGTATACTCCTAAAGCTGAAACTTCTCCAAGCACAAGCATCCTGTGACTCCACCAACACCCATCTTCACTTTCAGCCTGGACTTAATGGTTTGTTAAAAATCTGCCTCTTTATGATGTTTGGCCAGTCGAAATGACATAGTAATAACTGCCTGCTTGTATAAAGGAGGTACCTGCTGGCTCGTATTAACGGGAGGAACTGGGTTAATAGCACTAGAATGATATGACAGAAACAAGACTGTTAATGAGTGAGTACATCTGAGCATCTGTGCTGTAATAATGTTTCATTATTATTTCCTCACTGGAGAACAACAAGCTGAAAAGGTCATTGGTGTAATGGGAGCTTATTAGTTGAAACATCTGACACAACCAAATGGCAGGGCCACTGACACCGGCTGACATCTGAGCACCGCTCATGCATGTTGATTTGAACGGACTTAAAAGTGTCGTTTTTCATGTTACTGACCTAATCTTTCATTTCTGGTTTGCTGATGTGAGATTTTTGTCCAGAACCGTCTCCTGTTTGATGATTTTGGCAGAGGAGCGTTACATTATCACTATTTAGTCATGTGTTTTCACGCTTTATTCATCAAAAGTCATTGCACCCAACTAAAATGAGGTAAATCCAACTGCATGTACGTACGTCCAACCTGCTTCATGGATCCCGAGGCTTTATCTGAGTAGCGTTTGTTTTTAAAGGGGTGAAAATGTTTGGTTTTAGAGAGTTTCTGCTGCATCTTCCTCTTCTAAAAAAAACATTTTGGACTGCTGACTTCCTGCTTCCTCTTGATGGAAAGAAGGACCATTTGGGAAAATAATTCAAAAGGGATGTCTGTCAATCAACACCTTCAAAACTAAAGTCTTGCACGGGAAGTCTTATGTACAAAGTTTAAAAGTTAAACCAGCAGTAAAGTTTGACAGTAATGCTTGTATTTATTGTATTTTCTAACATCTTTTCACAAGTACATTTATCTAATCTCTATTTTTGTAAAAAAATAAATAAATAAAAAGTATTTTCTAAACTTAGAACTAGTTGTGCTCCATCACATTTGGCAGTGGTGTTTTGTCCATAGCAATGAGGCATAAATTTGATGTGTTTGCAGAAAAAGAAAGCTTCATTAAGACGGCCTCAGGATAACGGGCCTGCAGGGATACTTCACTCCTTTTTCATCCCATTTAAAAAGCCCTGCTTCAAAACTCCCAAAACATCTGATGGCTAATTAACTCCCGCTGTCCTGGTCCAAAACAGTCAGCTATTTCAAAAATGCAAGCTCAACCTGAATACATAATGAGCTGTGGGACAAACGGAAAATAAACAGTCGTTAAAAATCTCAGGCAACAATGAAGTATTGACAGAAATTTGCATCCGATGAGAGAATCTGCGACTGGATCTGAGTAAGCGTACGAATGGTGTGGAAACCGTGAGTTTTAGAGATGGCATCTAGCACTTCTTGGTGGGACAGCACCGTGAGCCCATTCGACAATGTGAACTGTGTCCTCAACAGGACACCATTGTACCTCAGTGGGGTCTTTTTTCCTCAGGGAGCTATAGAATTGCACATTTCCTCCGCTTGATGAGTGCCTGGGATGTGACAGAAAGCAGACCTGTTTGAACTACTTTCCCAGCTTTCACCTGGAAATTATTTTAGGCAATTATTCATTTCTTTAGACAAGGTCAACTGAACAGGTGTCCCCATGTGACCTAAACACTCAGTTAACGTTGATAAGAATGGCGATAGCTGCTATTATTACTAGAAAGGGAGCCTGAAGGGAGTTGACCTCTAGAGGTATACTATATATTAGGTTAAATATGATTTTAGTGTTTTTTATTAACCTGAAGTGCTACAGATAGCTCTGCTGCTAATTTCAGCTGCAAATAAAATGCAGCTGCCATCAGTAACCACATAGATATGACATTTTTTAGATCAGAGTTGTTTTTAATTAGATTAGTTCACTTTGTAACTGACTCTATTTGGTCAGAATTCATCTCGGTTTCTCCAAACAGAGGTTGTTCAAATAATGTATGCTCATGTTTAAAACATTTCCACAGAAACCCACTTTTAAATATGTGAACAATCCTTTTGTTAGGGAACTGAAATGTAATTTGTTTGGAGGATAATTTTTCACACTGAGTCACTTTCTTTAGATTTGTCACAAGAAAAGCGGCTTAATAAAATCTATTTTAATCTGATAGCACAAATGCCAGGCTTGTTTTTCTTTTCTAAGCCAACCAATCTGTTATGAAGTGCTACAAATTAAGCTACACCCCCTAAATTAAATGAGCAAAAAACGTTAGAAAAAGGCTTTCTGCTGAACATGGTACTGGTAACCATTAATCAGACAGCAGACCTACACCGAGGTCTAAGTAAACATGAGTTCTGCCACAGCCGAAGTGCCAGAACAATACTTCCTTTGTACTTCAGCTCTACTAAATTCCAACAACAACACACCACCAAATCTACAGACTGTTGTCACGGCAGCACCATGTGAACTTTAGTACTTGAGCGTGTTGCTGCGTACCTCCTGGACACCAAAGAGACAGGAAGAGACTGACATTATGTTTAAATCCCAGAACCTACTTGTTTTGTGCAAAGAATCTAAATCCACTTCCAAAGAACTTCAGAAAGTCAGACGTTTTATGTGGGAGAAAAATATTCAACTAAATGGGCTTTAGCTGTATAAATAAAACATTTGAAATGCTGAACAGCTGCAAGTTTTCTACAAATAATGCTGATTTTAAATGTTTTCAATAGGGCCAAGTTGTCTTCCTCCTTTTACGATTCTTACAATAACAACAGATGTGACTTAAAGGATGCCACTTTTCACTGCCTTTAGCCAAGTAAGGGTAAAAATGAAAACCTATCTTGAGATTATTCTAACAAAAGCATATCTTATGCCAGAGCTATTAAGATAATCATGCTGCATCAGCTGTTTTTAACATCTAATCTGCCAAACCAACTCATGTTTTTAGGAACAGGGCAGAAATACATACCCAAGCTGCGTGGCCAGCAAAGTGGGGTGATGAAAAGCCAAGTGTGGATCAAAATGGACAGAATACAATGTGTAACACTGATTTAATCTTTTAGTTATTTTTGGATTTGATTTAAAAAGTTAGAATGAAATGAAACTGAAAAAAATAATATTTATTTCAAATGATCAAAGTTGCATTGTGGGATTTTTGGTGTTCCAGAACCTTACGATACTTTATTTGGACAAATAATTGACATTCTCCGACCTAAAAATGAAATTATTAGAAAGTTCTCAGAAAAAAAATGCATGTTACGTTTCTTTAAACTGATTAATTGGCCAGCTATTCCTCCCATTCATTAACACATGATCCTTTTGTTAAGCTACTGAACAAAGAACATGTCATTGTCTGTGTAATAAATTCAATTTACCAAAAGGTGTAAAAGCCTTATCACAAAAGGGCATCCTGCATTGTTCGCAAAACGATCAATAAAAACACAAAACAAAAAAATGTATATATAATTTGACTTCCTTTCAAATAAACAGAAGTAAAGTGGTGTCCTGATCCTGAACCGGCTGCACATGCAAGAAAAACCCTCCTGCTGTGTTCTTTCCAGTGTTTGACACCAAGAAAGTATCCCTCTAAAACAAAGAGATGAGCAAGGAACAGGAGCAGAACGGGATCCTCCCAGAAAGCCAAATGGGCAACAAGTGGCTGACGTATTTCAAAAGCTTGACATTTAGGATGCAGTATATCACCAAACTTCACAGATACATTGTTCTCACTTCTTCTGGGGAAAACGTGAGCAAACAAGGAGCACAAAGCTATCTTTATTCTACCCACAATATGTGTCAGGAGCAACAAATATGCAGACTAAGAACAGCCTGGTTTTATTATTTACAGAGGTTTTTTATTATTACACACTACTGTCTGCAGGATACTATTTGTCAGGCTATTATAGTATCTATCATACTCTGACAGGCTCCAGGCTCCCTGAAACAAACTACGTAAAAGGAACTTAAACAAGTAATGGTGACTGACAATGTTGCAGATACCCTGATGGTTTCACTATATCAGAGTAGGGTTTCTTTTTGTTATCTTTAGCTTGATTTATTATACAGGCTTCAGCATATTCCCCTGCTTGCACCTGTGCCCTCATTTCCATCAGAGCAACTGTCCGAGATACCAAAATCCCAAAAAGTACAGCATGGAGGTGCACATGTGTGTGGATTTAGCCTGAGCATGCAGCAACAACACTGTGTGTATGTGTGATGCAGTGCTTTTCCCAACAGATTTCCAACAAGAATCCTGAAATTCTAACATGGGATTTATGTGCAAATCTGACAATAAAAAAAACTCCAAAGTGCTGCAAAGTGTGACTTTGAAAATTCTGTCCTCTGTGCTTCAATAATGAAATCATGCCATACATCTCTGTCACCACATGGTCACACCCCTCCCCTGCAACCTTTACAGTCTCACTCACTGCCACACACACACACACACACACACACACACACACACACACACAATCACAGTCTGCACACACCTATCTAATGGAGAGAGTAGAGGTCCTGCATGGAGGATGTGAGGTGAATTTTAATAGCTCTCTTCCTGTCCTGCAAGGCTTTGCCACTTTCCATTCACAGTGCAAGATTGGTTTCACCTATCCAATGAGATCTCTGTGCTGTAATCTATACATTGGTGTGTGTTTTTTCCAGCTGTTTAGTACAGATCATGCATATAAAAACAGCTGAGTGACAGAACAGAACAATCAGCTGTTTTAGTGGATGATTTGTTGCACAATCAAAAAAGAAATGCGCACTCACTTGATGAAGTAACTGGCTCCTTCCTCCGTGAAGCCCTCTTCCCATCCTCTTGGCAAATCTAAAACATCAACACACTGACTGAAAACACACTGCAGCAACAGCATCATCATGTGGAAGCTGCTAATCAAACCATCTGCCGCCTACCTGACCGTATCATGTGTCCCGAGTTAACGGGTTCCCCAGTGCGTGGATGGAGCCAAGTAGTGCTGCGAGTTTTATCGCTGTAAACAAGAAACAAGGACACCTGTTACTGAAGATTATGAATAAAAACAGCTGGGTTAGAAAACGAAACTTCCACGTTGCCTCGTAAAAGTAGCGTAAAAAGTCGCTCACTGAATGAAAAAGACCCGTCCATCTCTACAAACTCCGTACGACCAGTGGTCAGGTAGGGTGTCCCGTCCGAGAGGTGCCGCCATGATCGCTCCGCTCCGCTCCGGCTCGGCTAGTGCCCCCCTTCTCTCTTTCCGCTCCGCAGACTTTCTCCATGGAGCCCAGATAATACCACCGCCGCCAGGGCAGCGTGGTTTTTAAAGGGGACGAATACCAAAGTGAACAACACACTCCCAGCTCCCAGCACCAAGACTTTAGTGTTCTCAACAAGCCGGTCCCCGAGGGAGATTAAAGCGCAGACGGACACAAGGACATAAAGGGGTTAAATGTAAAGCTACAACGGAAATGGACCCGACTAAAGCTTGGATTTTATAAGATCTACTTTATCTAAAGCAACAAGGAATCAAGCAAATACAAGTTCTATTCATTACAAAAGTTACAACATATAATAAAAAAACAGATAACCATAAAAAAGTAGCACAAACTTTGAGCAACACATTCTCAAAATACCTGAAAAATTCAATAATAAAAAAAATATATTTTCATGAAATGTGAAAAAAGATTAAAACAAATAAAACTAAGGACTGATCTTCCTTTAAAAGACAAAAATAAACTTTTATTTGTTATAACAACATGAATCAGGATTTATTATGTTAAATTTAGGCATAGAAAAATCAATTCTGAAATTCTTTTTAAAATTATGAACTTTTTATATGTTTAAAACGTCCCCTCAGATGGACAACATTCATCCGGACTTTGAAATATGAATTTGACAAATAAAGAAATTAATTTTTATTATTATTATCATCTTCCCTCCATAGACTGTCAGATGGTGGTATTGCAGTCAAAAATAGTGCTTATGAGCAAGTATACCATCAGCACTCACATATGAGAAAACATTAGAAAATCTTTTAATTAAGAGGGTTTTCTTTAAGAACACTGTAGAGACTGCTATGAATGAATGAGTTAACTATAGAATGAAATAAAGGAAACTAAAGTTCATAAATAATAGTAGGACAACTAAGAGCAAATTAAAGAAAAATAAAATGATTTTTGATCATTTGCAGTCCATCACTCTATAGCTACACCTCTTCACTTGGGCATTTAGTGCTGACTAATTATTATTTAATATAGATATGTGTCTAAACTTTATAAATGACTTACTTTGTTATTAGGCTATATGTGTGTTCAGCAATCACAAATAACATGAAAAGTTAAAAAAGACGATCACTATTGGAATAGTAAACCATTAAATAGAGCTCAGAATACTCTGAGTAATCTACATGGTAACACTGACCTTTCTGAGGGGGGAAGAAGGAGTTAACATTAGATTCCAGGCAGCTTTTCACTCTTTTATAAAGGAATGTTTTAAAGCCTCACATTTGAAATACCAGGGGAAATTGTTACACAGGAGCATTAAAAAGAAAGAAAACAAAACAAGGATCAAATTAGCAACCTGAGAGACTTCCAGACGAGGCAGAAACTATGAGGTTCAGTTTGGAAGTTTTATAGATATAGTGAAAACCTAAATTGTCCTGTTTTAATATGTTTGTGCGACCAAATAGTAAACATTCTGGATATAAAAGGTGCAGGGCTTTTCTTGCTTTCATCATTGTGTTACACAACTTTTTGGGACTGTTAAAAGTCCTGCAAAGCTACTCCAGCTACTTTCTCAAAATTGTTGAGCTGCTTGAAGTGCATGCTTCCCAGTTTGACATGCCTTGAAAAAACTGAAGATCTATTTTGCACATTAAATTAATACAATATGTTGTCTAATGCCTGTAACTATTTCCTGAGGACATTAATGTTAGTCCCTAAAAAACTAAACAATCTGCCACACTCAGTAAGAAGGAGGAAGGTTAAAATCCCTCCAGCGAGCTATGGGTCTGTTCTGGGGTCTCCTTTATGGAATATTCCTCCATACTCCTTGTGCTCAGATAAAAGTGAGGCGAGCAGGAGGAATCATCACCTTAGCTAACTCCTTCCACCATTTTGAGGTTGAGAACCATAGCCTCAGATTTGGAGGAGATGACTCTTGTCTGTTTTGAAGAGCAGTTCTCAGCAGAAATGTTTGGTAAATTGGTCAAAACCTCTGGGCAAGAGAGAGTGGCTGAGTGATACATCTGACCAGACTGGGCTCAAATGTCTCAGTGTAATCCATATTATACAGCACCCAGCCCAATCAGTGGATCAGACAGTGTAGAGTCTGTATTTTAGGAGTGTAACCTCAAATAGGCAAGAAACAGCTAATGTAAGCTTGAGAAGAAGTTAAGGCATTGTTTATTTCTACACATGTGATCAAATGTCCATGTGTCCATGCATCAGTTAAGATTGTTGCCTTTACTGCATCCTGCTTTGAGGACAGAAGGTCTGTCTGATGACAAACTACATTAGTGCTTATAGACCAGTCCAAATCACCTACTGCCATAAATTTCAGGGGCAGATGATGTTCAAAGTCACAGCGGGGGAGTTTTATAGGAGGCAAACAGCAAGGTTTCACATGATCAAGCTGAGCTCTCGCCTCGCCTCGCCTTCTTCCGCTTATCGTCCGGGTCGCGGGGGCAGCATTCCAAGTCGGGCAGCCCAGGCCACCTTCTCCCCGGCCAAGTCCACCAGCTCCTCAGCTGGGACGCCCAGGCGTTCCCAGGCCAAACTGAAGATGTATTTCCTCCAGCTTGTCCTGGGTCGACCTGGGGGCCTCCTGCCGGCAGGACATGCCCAGAACACCTCCCGAGGGAGGCGTCCAGGAGGCATCCTTACCAGATGCCCGAACCACCTCAACTGGCTCCTTTCGACATGGAGGAGCAGCGACTCTACTCCGAGTCTCTCCCGAATGTCCGAGCTCCTCACCCTATCCCTAAGGCTGAGCCCGGCCACCCTGCGGAGGAAACTCATTTCAGCCGCTTGTATCCGCGATCTCGTTCTTTCGGTCATTACCCAAAGCTCATGACCATAGGTGAGGATTGAGACGTAGACTGACCGGTAAATCGAGAGCCTTGCTTTCTGGCTCAGCTCCCTCTTCACCACAGTGAAGAGACACACACACCACGGTCAACAGACCGGTTCAGTGTCCGCATCACTGCAGACGCTGCCCCAATCCGCCTGTCGATCTCCCGCTCCCTCCTTCCCTCACTCGTGAACAAGACTCCGAGATACTTGAACTCCTCCACTTGAGGCAGGACCTCTCTCCCGACCCGGAGTTGGCAATCCACCTTTTTCCGGTCAAGAACCATGGCCTCAGATTTGGAGGTGCTGATCCTCATCCCAGCCGCTTCACACTCGGCTGCGAACCTCCCCAGCAAGAGCTGTAGGTCAGAGCCTGATGAAGCTAGGAGGACCACATCATCCGCAAAAAGCAGAGACGCGATTCTCCTGTCACCAAACTCAACACCCTCCACACCACGGCTGCGCCTAGAAATCCTGTCCATAAAGGTTATGAACAGGACCGGTGACAAAGGGCAGCCCTGGTGGAGTCCAACCCTCACTGGGAACAGGTCCGACTTACTGCCGGCTAAGCGGACCAGACTCACACTCCTCTGGTACAGGGACTGAATGGCCCTTAACAAAAGACCATCAGCCCCATACTCCTGGAGCGCCCCTCACAGGGTGTCCCTGGGGACATGGTCATAAGCCTTCTCCAAATCCACAAAACACATGTGGATTGGTTGGGCAAACTCCCATGACCCCTCCATCACCCTAGCGAGGGTAAAGAGCTGGTCCACAGTTCCACAACCAGGACGAAAACCACATTGCTCCTCTTCAATCCGAGATTCAACCATCGACCGGACCCTCCTCTCCAGTACCCTGGAGTAGACCTTTCCAGGGAGGCTGAGGAGTGTGATCCCCCTATAGTTGGAACACACCCTCTGGTCCCCCTTCTTAAAAATGGGAACCACCACCCCGGTTTGCCACTCCACAGGAACTGCCCCCGATGACCACGCAATGTTGCAGAGACGTGTCAACCACGACAGACCTACAACATCCATCGCCTTGAGATACCCAGGTCGGATCTCATCCACCCCTGGGGCTCCGCTGCGTAGTTGTTTGACTACCTCTTACTTACTCTTCTGAGCTCTCTTACTGTAAATAAATCAGATATCTTTGATATTATTCTATTTCTGCGACAGTTTGTTTTAAGGATCTAAATACATTTCACACAAAAAGTTGAAGAGATAACAGAATGCACTGAAGGTGGATGAGATCCTGATGGATATTTTGACTTGTTTTGAGGGTGCTGTTTTTAAAGATAGTAGAAGATAAAGTGCTTTTATTTAGGACTTACTGGATTGATTGTGTGGAAACAGCTCATAAACCTTATCTTTGATCTGCAACACAGTTAAATTGCAGAGTAAAATAAGTGTTTTCTTATTTTATAAAGAAAGTATTTCCAATACATGAGCAAAATAAATATAAGAATAAAGGGCAGTGTTTATTTAATGAAAGGTTTGCTGCTGTGATGACTTTCAAAATTATGTAAATGATTTATTTTGTCTCAAATTACCAGCCTAAAAGTGACATGTCTGATAATAACCTTCACATCAGTATGATTGGTATATAGTTTCAAAAATCCGTGTATTGTATTCTATATTATAGTGCCAAATAAATGTGTAAAGCATAAAATACATTTGACATAATATCAGATCAGCATCACCCAAGTGCATCAAACTGGATAAGAGAGCCTACAGCATTTCTGGCGATGCAGTGTGCTGCATTGTTAAAGTACATCAATAAGAGAATTGCACAATTAAACACCTTTTTAATTCATCTGTATTTGAATCAATCAGTAATGTCATCAGTGCCTTAAATATGTTGTCATTTAAATTTACTGGCTGTGTATTCCTCATCCTCATTGCAACATAAAGGGCAGAGTAGCATGAACATTATATTATAAACACTGCAGTGTAATCATCTCCTTGCTGCACTCAGCTGCTGCTATTTGACCTTGCTGTGATTTAGCATTTTCACTATATAGACCTCTATTTCTACATGCTAATCTATTCAGACAAATAGACACATGGTTGCTGCACAGTCCAGTGCAGCTCTGCAGTGGAGCCTCTGCTGCTGGATTCTGCCTCTTGGCTGCCAGAGGTTCACAATGCAGCAAGGTGACTCAATGTTATTGTCTTCTCCTCCGAGAGCCTCTTCTCGCTGATTCACGCCTTTGCTGGAGGTGCTCAGCAGAAAATGAAATAAAGATTGTTTTGCTTTGATTTTGCGCTGCATGGATCCCAATATATCTGACGTTAAGCCCTCAAATCCCTTAATATATGCTCTTAATGAGTGTGTAGAGGTATTTATTAACACATAGTCTAGCGTAATATTTTGACAGCTGTATTTTTTTTTCCAGCATGCAGCACATTTAATCAGGATTGTTGCTGATTAAAACGAAGTGCTGATCGGCCCCATCCACAAGAGCTTTCTCCCACTCTCCAATTTGATTATGATTTTAAGACGTTGATTAATTACCTCCCAGCCCACTGAACTATTACACTGACATCTACAGGGCAGGGATGTTATATTTAGTCATAAGCTCACTCATCCAGAGAGAAACTAGATTTATTGTCTTGCTGTAACTGCCAAGGCTCATAAATAGTATTTTAGATTTTTTTACATCAACACTCATAATTTCAGCAGAAAGTTAATGTTTTTAAAACTCCCTGCCAACAAATTTCAGCTTTTTATTAGAGGCAGCCTAACCACCTGCAAGAGAACAAGGGTGCAATTTAAATATTTCTTACACCATGCAGCATTATTCTGTTTGTATTATAACTTTTGTAGCAGGCATGACACCGGACAAGCACTTTAATAGCTGTTTTATGATCAAGTACTTATTCTGTTTTCTAGCATATTTGCACAAGTTAATGGACCTGTTTTTATCTATTCACAACATTCTGAACTATAAAATGATGAACTTGCTAAAAAGCTGGACCACCGCCCTCTTCTGGACAGATGCAACATTTACATGTCAGGCCACACTGCAAAAGTCAGGAAAAGGAATTTAGGAATGATCAGATTTTTTGATTAATCTACTTTTCGTTCACATTGCAGTTTGGACACATTCTAAAGGTCTGCATACAGTGTTTTAGTGGCATCCAAGACCAGAAATCTGTGCCATAACAAACTGAACTGAAAGGAGTCTTATCTAAGAACAGCCATAAGGCTCTGTAAGATTTCCCCATGAGGCCACTGAGCAGGACAAGGGTTAGAGGTGGACTTGGACCCATTAATCACACAGTGCAGATTTAAAGCTGAGCAAAAGCTGACAGCACTGCAGTTTGTGGGAGTTTACACCCTTGAACTATTTTTTTGCAAGAAACAAAAGCAAAAGAGATCTTTTGCAGACCCACTCTTTGAACATAATCTCATGAACTCAACACTGGCTTCATGGTGTTGAAGAGGTCCAGTGGGTGGGTCAAAACATTTTTTTACTGAATACCTTGTCAAGCATTTTCAGTCATGTTGTTTACAACCATCTGCTTGAGGGCCTGCAGATTAGCACACAAAATGTGAAAACAGAAAATGAAACATTTGTTTAATTGTGTTATTAAAAAATTTGTTCAAAACAGTTGTGCTTAAATTCTGTATAGCATGGTATGAGGAAACAACCCACTCACATTTAAAATTTTTAGTGCATTTTGCTGAAAATGCATCTATTATGCATTCTTTCTGTAATGCAATGCTTTTAATTCTTGAACCTTTCTGTCATGCACTGACTTTACTGGGTTAAAATGTTATGATTACATTGTCAAAAATAATAGCTCTGATTTTGAAAAAAAAAAAAAAAAAGCCCAAACATCTGTTGACATATCTACAACTAAACCTACAATAAAAAGTGTGAATTCAGAAATGTTCTGGTATGTTTTATTACAGATTTTAACAATAGGCTGAGCTCATCCATTATATTGTCCAAAAATGAAAACAAATTATTTTAAAATCTACTTAAAACTTTTTTCTTGTAAAATAGGTGGGAAACATGTAAAAAATAAATAAATAAAAATGAATCCTGACCTCATTTGCTTGATTCATGATAATTTTCTGATTTGTTAATAAACACAACGGACCCGCCCACCTGCTCTCTCGTCATCTCGCCACGTACGATTCAACGCAACCGAACTTGCTAATTGACTCCGGCCGAAATGTTAAAGTGGCCAATCAGATCACCGCTACCTCTCACGCAACCTAGCATGCTGACTAGCAAATTAGCTGTCAACATAGCTCCAGCTGAACGGCAGCAGCGGCAGGGAAGCAGAGCAGATGAGGTTCAGGATTAAAGTAAGTATCTAAGTGACACACAAGTGGAGCTCATCAGTGAAGATTTGGACACAACGCGTAGTTTAATTGAGTGTTTTGGGCTTTAAGCTTTAAAGCCCAGACTAACAGCATAACGTTAAACGAGTACCTGGTTTATTTTTGGTGCTTGGCTGCCAAATCTGACAGTGGCAAAGCTAAAGCTAACTCCAACAGCTTCCTTTAGATATCATTAGCTTGACTCTACTGTAGCCAAACTAGAGGAGCTTTTTAAACAAGACCTAATGAAACACTGAGAATTCACCAGGATTTGTACGCAAAAACACGTCGAATGTCTTTATGTTTCTAGCTGTAATGTACTATAAAACATGAGAGTTAAAGTTACTGGTTTGAAAGTGGTGTCTGTCTATGTGTTTATGTCCAGATGTGCTGGAGCCGGGTTCTTCTCGCCAGCTGGGTTCTGCTGCTGGTGCAGCTGCTGCTTTTAGAGGCAGTTCCCATTGGTATCGACAAGACAAAAGTCAAAGAGCCAGAGAAGAAAACTGAAGAGCCACCAGTGAGTGTGGTAAGATGATTCATCATAAACACGCACACACAAAAAAAGGAACAAAATCTATTGAATCATAAGTAATTCATGATCTTTAGAGCACCTTATTTTGTGTTAGTATATCACAATTTTCTGAAATTAGTAAAGCATATTTTAAAATTGGTTGCAGTCTTTTGTTTAGATTTTTGCAAAAACTAAAGAACATGAACTTCACCTTATGTGAAAATAATAGCAGGGCTAATAACAATGTAAGGTGACTTGATGTCACAGTGCATGATCACCAAGATAATTTAAAAACACATTTAAATCTAATCATATCCCACAAATCCATATCCTTTTGATACAACACATTGAGACTGTATTGATATTTAAATGCAGCTACAAGGCTCTGATTTATGACTCAAGAAGTGTACTCACCAGGACTCCAGTTGAATACAGTGGAGCAAACACCTCCTCAAAGGGGGCAGAAGGAGGTGTGTCACAGACAGAGGAAGATAAGCAGTATATAAGTTTCTCTCTCCTTGACTACATACAGAATTGACAAAGCTACTCGGATGAACAGTGAAACGTCTTCAAAGAACCAAATAAGACCAGTTGCCTTTTATTTAAAACTCATTTTTGGATTATCATGACCTGGATAACTCAGAACCTTCACCAGCATATGTACTTAATTTATGCACATCAGTTTTAAAGAAAATGAATACACATACATTCTGTTGTGATATGAGAATACTTAGATATGTTTTAAAGCCATACTCAGTAGCCAGGTTAACAAACGAGGTCTCGCTAGCTATTTTACAGAAACACGTCTCGGTGAACTCACCCCTCCCGTCGGGTAAAATCCATATGCCAACCTCCCGCGAACATGGGACCACGGTTTGCAAAGGTGACAAAGCAGAGTCAAACTCCAGCTGCAGAAATGTTCCCCCAGCTTTTCCTCTTTTCACCTCCAAACGATTTTAGTTTTCTGCTAGCTGAAAAGGTGTTTTTTGGGGGTCTCTGGTATTTTTATCTTAAAATGGAATCACCTGCCGGCTCTGTCCTACTTCTACTTTCACTTCCGGGATGTTCTGCCCCAAAATGTGTCCGGGCGGATTAATGCCAATCCAAGCAGTGAGAAAATGCGGCAGGCAGACAGCTGGATTGTCCAATCCTTTCGTTCGGTCCGAACGATAGGATTGGCTGAAGTTTTTAGAAAACTGTGGGACAACTACTTTATTGATTTCTTTCGGGTTTTTTTAAATCTCCACAATATATTTATGGCTATACTATGTTAGAACGTTGTTAAGAGGCTTAAAAAAAAACTTAAAAGCTACATTGTTTACCTGGCTACTGAGTATGCCTTTAAGTAATTTCATCAGCAGTCATCTGATTAGATAAATTAGGAGATATTTGTCTTTTTGAGGCTGTTTTGATCATTTAAAAACTTAATTTAATCAGTTATATAATAAACAAATAATTTGTTCAGAGTACCATTAAAAATGAGTCATTATTTGATTACATAGCATGTCATTAGTATTTCAGTAATTGTGAATTTTACATTATTATTGCATTTTATAGGACACTGGACTTCACTATGACCGCTATCTCAGAGAAGTCATTGATTTTCTTGAGAAAGATCAGCATTTCAGAGAAAAGCTCCACAACACAGATATGGAAGACATTAAGGTAATCCATCTTTTTTTTTTCTTGCCTTATTAAATTGTTGTGATGCATGAAAATGTTGTAAAATAATACAAGTGTTTAAAATATTTTTTGAAAGAGCTTGTTGAATAAAATGATATAGCGTGTGAACATCCCATAAGAGTTATTTGTGCTGCATGAAATGAATCGTTTCCCATATATATTTTTTTTTTTATAAAGCAAGGTAAGCTAGCTAAGGAGCTGGACTTTGTCAGCCATCATGTCAGAACAAAACTAGATGAGCTAAAACGACAGGAAGTAAACAGACTGCGCACACTGATTAAGGCCAAACAAGACCTGGAAGGAGGAAATGGTACGCTTCCCATCACGTTTTAGTTATCAGATTTCATGATGTGTCAAATATCAACCTACATTTTTACTTGTAATGTTGATGAAATGCTTTCTAATATGTATATGTTAACATCTAACCCTTGAGAAGACATAGCAGTGGACCACCAGGCTCTCCTGAAGCAGTTTGAGCACCTGAACCACATGAACCCACACACGTTTGAAGTGGATGACTTGGATCGGCTCATTAAATCGGTAAATTCTGTAGCTTTGCCATACTTTGTTAGGGGATGAATACAAATGATAGACTTAATGGAAGTTTTGTATTATAACACTGAGGCACTTTTTATGAATGTTGAATGTTTCATGCATGATAAACTGCTGGAAAGGGACTGTGATTGGGAAGAACAGTGGTGCACTGTAGTCTCCTTCAGCTGGTGTCGTTTAAACCTCTTTATCAGGACAAAGTGAAGATTAAGATTACTAAAGAAGTAGCTATGTGTAGAACTGCTTGTGTAAACCAAACTTTGGTAAACAAATTTTAACTGACACTACTAAATATAGCTTCTGCTGTGTGATTTGCATAAGAGTTTTAAATATGCTCTACCTCTCTCGTGTTCTACTGTAGGTTTTAGCTTCTATAAAAAGAGACAAAGATCAAAACAGTTGATATAGACTTAGGCCTTACATTGATGATATTTGAAATGCATCCAAGTGAGGCATAAAGTAGAATCAGTCAAATTAACTACTATAGAACGAGTGACAGCATGTAACTGTAACATTAAATCAGTGGTTAAACACAAAATGTTTCATTTGTTTCCAGGCAACAAAGGATCTGGAGAACTACGACAAAGAAAGACACGAGGACTTCAAGAAGTATGAGATGATGAAGGAGCATGACAGACGGGAGCACCTGAAAACCCTGGATGAGGAAGAGCGAAAGAAAGAGGAGGAGCACTACGTGGAGATGAGGAAGAAACACGCAGATCATCCTAAAGTCAACCACCCAGTAAGTGATTTAATGGCATTGAGAATAGGACAGAGAGCTTCATGGAAAACATTATTTTTTCCATTATTTTAGTCCATAGTTTTATGTGTTGGGCTCTTTTTGTAATTTCTTAATAAAATAGTTTTGTTTCCATGATGTAGGGAAGCCAGAATCAACTAAAGGAGGTGTGGGAGGAAGCTGACGGCTTAGACCCTGACGATTTTGACCCAAAGACCTTTTTCAACCTGCATGGTAATATTTTTAACCAAATGACATCTAATAAAATCAGACATTGATACTCATTTAGTTATCAGATATCAGAGTTTGTATATCTGTTTAATCAAATGTGTCCGTTTAACACAGATGCTAATGGAGATGGCTTCTTTGATGAACAGGAGCTTGAGGCGTTGTTCACCAAAGAGGTAAATCCACAAAAGAAAAGAAAATCTCTGACATTTCAGTGGCTGGTTCATTGCTGAGTGCTGCTCTCTGTGATTTCAGCTGGAAAAAATGTATGACCCCACCAACGAAGAGGACGATATGGTGGAGATGGAGGAAGAGAGGCTGCGCATGAGAGAGCATGTTATGAATGAGGTACAGCAAGCCAAACTCAAAGCTACAGCTTCCATTATTACCACATTTAATTTGACAAATAACTGTTGCAGTTTCATTTTTCCAGTTAGCTTTACTATAAATTAGTTTTAGGTTTGTGAGTTATTGAGCTCTCCCTTCTATATTTTGCTTAAAACTTCAGCGAGCCACAGTCAGACTGTGGTGTTCCGTTTTTACTATAACAACTATGGCCTCAACGTCAACACATAATGATCAAAATATAATCACCAGTTTTTATTGATCTGAATGATTTTAGCTCAGAAGATGTGGGCAGTTGGTGCCAATAAACAGGTAGAAGCTGATATTTAAAGAGATTTAAATCATTCAGTGATTATGTTTATGATAAATAGAGCTAATAAAGGTGAATTATTATTTTATTAATTATTTAGATTGATTGCAGTTAGCTCAGTTAATACTGGTAAAAAAAAAGTATTATTGTAATGGGCCCTTTCAGGACTTTTCCTGTTCAGCTTTCATAAATCATACAAAGAATAAAAGCACACAAGGATGTAATTCATAAGAAATGTGATGACTTTTTTACCCTTACTACATTTTTAGCTGTTTAAATGTAAAAACATGTTTCTGATTTCCTTTTCTCGCAGGTGGACTCTAACAAGGACAGGTTGGTGTCTTTGGATGAGTTCCTGGTCGCAACAAAGAAAAAAGAATTTCTGGAGCCAGACAGCTGGGAGGTAAGACACTCTGATAGTAGTAATATTAGGAAAGAATTCAATCCTGATTAAGACTTATGAAATGTAATATTCCCTTTTTTTGTTCAGACGCTGGAGCAGAATCAGGCTTATACAGACGAGGAGATGAGGGAGTTTGAGGAGCATCTCACTCAACAAGAGCAGGACCTCAATGAAAGAGCTGTTGACCTGCAGAAACAGAGAGATGAGCTGGAGAGGCAACAGGAGCAGCTTAATGCACAGAAAATTGAACTCCAGCAGGTAAGGAGAGGAAATGCTTTATTAAATTTTATGTAGTTATTCTAACTTTCTTATATTTTGAGAATGTCTGACTATCTATAAAACCATGCACGCTCAAAATATGTAAGAAAATTGAATTAGAACTCTTTACAGGCTGTCGAACATATGGAACGCCTCAAGTCACAGAATGTAGAGCCCCCTCCAGAGGTTCTTGGTGAGTGTTAATGTTACTGTTTGTTTGTTGCTGTTTAATTCAATGGTTACATGGAGAATTTAATCCTGGTCTTTGTTACAGTTGAGGGAAATGCCATCCCAGAGATGCACACATTTGACAACCAGCAACATGCTGATCCAGGAGCTGATCTACAAGGACATCAAGACGCATACCAACCTCCTCAAGACGCATATCAGGAACATCAAGAACAACTGCTGCATCACGAACAGCAGCAGGAACATCATGAACAACAACAGCTGCATCACGACCAGCAGGAACAACACATTCAGCAGCAGGAACAGCATCATGTACAGGAAAATCAAGACTTACCTCAGCAGGATCTCCCTCAGACACACCATGATGCACAACCAGGCCACCATGATGTTGCATAAGACCACATTAACCTGCCATAACAATGCTGTCAACAAATCACCACTAGACTATGGCAACACAAATGAGAAGCCTTTCCTGATCATAAGACCACTTCTCGGTACAACCAGCATACAGGATTTTGATGACATAGTGGCATGATGAAATCTTCATCAGAAAACATCTGATTACTTGAGGGAATTAGAATTTTAAAAATGACCCACTGAAGACTAGTTTACAAAATTATGCTTAGAAAATGCGAAGAGATACCAAGAATATGGCGGTGATGACGATTCCTCATCATTTCCTGTTCTAAGTATGAACAACTGCTGTTTACACAAACCTGATGGTTTTTATTCAAGAGGTTGTTGGGATTTGCGCAGTGGCTTATTTTATGAGGATGTTGAAGTGTAAGAAGTAATTTTCTATTTTAGCCTTATGTTTTTTATTTAGTGTGTTTTGGGCATGACATTTTAGGTTGCACTCCATACTTTTATAGGAAAAGAAATGACATGCATTACTAGTTGTGGAGTGTGTTTCCCTTCATGTCATCAGTGTTTTGGAAGCTAAATGGAAGTGACAATTTGAAGTTTTTCTTTGAAGTCAAAAGGTGCACACACAAAAAAATCTTTAAAAGCATATGGTATTTACATGCTGTACTAGAATTCATTTTATTTAGGAAAAGGAAAATAATAATTAGATGCAGCTAGGCCCATTGTGTACAAGGTTGTGACTGGTTTATCTAGCAAATCATATTTCTAGGATGAGGTGGGTCAACGATAAAGCTAAAATGCGCTTCCTGAACCTAAAAAGACCTGCATCCTGTTGCTTGTGGTTTTAAAGCTAGAGGTGCAAGATGTGAAGAAATGAGTAAATGTGCAAACAGCTGATTTCTTCATCATGCAACTCATGCAAAATTTAATTTTGTGACTCAAGATTAATTTAATATGCTTCTTTAATGATTGGGGGGAAACAAAACCTGCTTGTAATTAATGGACCTCTTAAACAATATAACTTTATTAAACGGCATAAGTTAATCATGGTTTCAAATAAAAAAAATATATATAAATATATGTTAAGATGTTTATTTTTGTTCAAATAAGCATCAGTTTTGTTAATAGAGCAGTCGGATTAAATTTGCAAAGGAATTTTAAAGTTGGAAAATGTTTTTATCATAAATTGCTATTTTGGTTCAACTATTCTGTCCAGATGATTTTTATGTACCTTAGTGTTGTTTCTTCTGTCAGACTACAGCCTGTTGCTACTTTTCTACTGGAGGAAGCTAAATGAGATTTGACAGACGTGTCTTATTGTGAAGGACACACCACAGAGGACACATCCTGTGGAAGACATCTGATACTTTACATCTACAAGACAGTTTCTCTTTGCTGTGTCATGGTTTCTGTGTGCCACGTGTTTCTTTAAAATGACGCTTTATGATTTGCACAAAATGTTTGGGTGGGCTTGCTGCTGAATACAAGTCATTGGATACCATACACCTCAAGGTAATAAAATTGTTTACCTTTTATGTTGTCTTCATGTGTGTCAGTGTTATCATACAGTAGGGATCATTTATACATAACATACAAAACAGCATCTTATTTGTTGAACGGATCTTGGAAACATTTATGTAGTTGGGTTATTGTTTTATTTATTCCAGTAATTGTGGTTCAGCCAAATAATTCTACAAATACAAACTAATGAAAGTGGTTTGGACTAGAAGATTGCACCCATAGAAATTATTCAAATGGTTTGACCAAAGGTTCATGGTAAATTAAGGTGTCTTGTTTTCAATCTTGCAGTCTGCCTATTTAAGGGTGAAAGGTAGTCACAGTGCTGTTTGGCATCAGGGTGTGTTCCATACTAAACAGGGACCACAGAAAGCTGAGCGTTGCCTCAGACTAGAAACATTTGACAAGCATGTTAGGTTAGAAAACCATCTCCAAGAAGCTTGATGTTCCTGTCATTGCAGTTGCACGTTAGAAGTTCCAGTCTCCAATGAAAACGTATTCTGGAGGGAAATGTGCTGCCCAGTGTCAGAAAGCTTGGTCTCAGTTCCAGTTAATGGGAACATGTCTTCGAACAGGATAATGACCCAAAACACAGCTAAAAACACCCAAGAATGGATCAAAACAAAAGCTTGAGCTGTTCTGAATTAGCCTATGAATCTCAATTTAAATCCTGTTTAACATCTGTGAAGGAACCCTTAAAACCCCAAACAGCTGGAAAGGTTTGCTCATAAGGAGAGGGCCATAATATCTGTCAACCAGTGCAGAAGCCTAATTTAAAGTTATAGAAAACACTTGATTTCAGGGATTACCTCCAAAGCTTGTGCAACAGAAATTAAGGGTGCGATTATTCTTGTCTAGGCCAGCTTTAACAGTTCCTCTTTTATTAATTTTCAGTCATTTATTTTTGTAAGGTTTTAAGTTATTTCAGTGATTAATGCATAAACAATTTTTAAAAATGCCAACATTAAAACAGGTTTATAGGATACAACTTTATTGAAACAGTCTCAACCAATAACATCAGTGTACAAATGGGTTATGCTGCAACAGATGAGTTAAAAAATAATGAAATGTCTTTATGAAAATGATTAGGTTAAAAGGAAAAAGTTTGAGCGCACAGGGCACAAGAAAAAAATGTTACTGTGAAATCAGATTAACAGTGGCAGGGTATTTTTTTTTTGCATTTATTTTGTAAAAAAAATAAATTAATGAAATCTTTCAAGTTTACAGGAATATCTATTTGTTTTACAACACACACACTCGCTGAGAATCCTACATGTGGTGAACTTCAGCATGTTGTGTTAAAACATTAAGAGGATCAAGACAGACCAAAGCAGGCTGACTCTAATAAGTGGACCAGGAGTTAAAAAAAAGTAAAAAAAGAAAAGGTTACTTGTTAGAAAGAAAACACTTAAAAAGTGAGCTAGGGCAAACACATTCAATATCCTGAATGTTCAACGTGGCGCAACTTGATGGTCCGTATAATTCATTAGGATCGCATTGCTTGAGCGTTACCTCGAGACAAACCTCGAGATCCTTGAGCAGCGCCCCGCTTGTAGCCCTGCTGGTATCCCTCCTTAAGAAATGAACAAGTATTTACAAAGATTAGCCAGCTTATCCAACAGAAAATGTTAAGTCTTTGTGCTGAATTATTTGTAAATGTTACAAGCTTTCTGGTGAAGAGTTCTTACCCTCTGATAGGTGTTGTTGGAATAGTCCCGGGATGTGTTGAATTGGGTTTGGCCATACCCACTGGTGGGAGGAGCGTTTGAAAAAGACGGACGATAGCCTTCATATCCCCCTGAGGAGGAGGCATTCAACAATTAAACACGAACTGCTACTGGGGTCATATGATTACTGTATTTGTGACAAGTCTGTACCTCTAAATCCATTCGAGGAGCCTCGGTATCCATTCATCACTCCACGGGCATTCCTGGGTCCACCTCTGGGAGCAGCCCTGCTGTTGTAGAAGGACTGGCTGGACTGTCCAAACCCTACTCCTGCAGAGGAATCGTCATGACTTCCTGCTGAGGGCATGACTTGGTCTTGGGGCTGGAAACTACCAACAACTGAGGAGACAAAGGGTGCAGGTCTGTTTTAGAAAACCAAAACAAAATAGGCAAAGCTGCAGACCTTCCAGTTTTGTTTACATAAAACTAAAACACCCTTGACGCATAAATTTTTTTTAACCATCACTGTATTCTCACCTGACTGTAACCTTTCCTGGGGGATTTCAGGCTGCTCTACAGTGCTCTCTGACTGGCTGTTAAAGCCCTGAGCATAGCCACCAGGAAACTGGTTGGATTGTTTCAGAGGGTCTGCTTGGCCATCGGTGGGTGGTACTGGTGCATTAAGATTGAACACCTATAAAGGAAAAAGAAAATTACAAATTCATTTAGTTTTGTCTGCCTTCACAGACTGAAAAAGTTCAACTGCTGTGCAACCTGTTTTTGATGCAAAAAGTAAAACATGTTTACTTGCATTAAACATTTGACTTTCTTCACTAACCCTTACTGAGCCTTAGCTTGCACAAGCATGATGCAGGAGTTTTCAACAGTAGGGCCCTATGATTTCCATGATGTAGAAAACGCAGACGGAATTGCAGAAACAAACAAGCAAAATGGAACCCAATACAAAACACAGAATCTCACAAATTTTGCTCATTTCAGTGAGTTATATAATAGTTTCTGAGGTATTTTGGTCACTGCCTGGTCACAGGGCTCAGGTCTCTTCTCCACATACAGAAAAAAAAAAACAGTCAGCCACAGCAAAAAGGCTCACTGTAACACCAATGTCCTCCAAAATATTAAAAACTAAAGCTTGTGCATCTCGAGAACAACTTTTCTGTAAGTTTTGTCAGTAGACGATCAACAGAACATGTAAGTTTACACATAATGACCACTTACAAAGAGTTGCATCAGAAGCAGGGAGAAGCATCAAGCTAGTGAGAACCAGTCACAAACTCTGGAACACTCAGCCAAATCAGTAGAAGAAAGGCTATGTAGTTCAATTGAGATGTCAGAGAAAAACGAAGGAAGTAAAAAATGAGTGCCTATGCATTATGCAAGTGTGCACAATTGTTTACCGTTTGCAGGTTTTTATGTTTCTTTGAGAGTTGTTTTTATGTTAAGTTAAGCTAATTTTTATTTTACAAAAAGACTTTAAAAAACAGATTTACGTGAGATTCATTGTTTTGCAGATAAATTTCTTAAAAAAAAAAAAGATGGGTAAATACTTTTATATACCTTGCTAAAGCTTGCTGAACCATGTTGTATTTGTGAAAGTTAAATCTTGAATTCTGTGGCTATTGATTTTTAATTGGTGGTTACAATGGAAATGTGGAATTCAGAAAAACAAAAACAGAATAAGCAGAATTTGATTTAAAAAAAAATAATAAGGATTTCATAGGGCCCTACAACAGAAGGTCCAAATATATTTACTGCTGTGCTCAAATGAGCCTGGAGCATACCGCTTGCACTGACTGGAAAGGTGCTGCATTCACATTGATGCCTCCAGAGTAGGTGGGTTTGGAGACAGGTGGGAAGGCGGTAGACAAGGAACATGGGGCAGCCGAATGTTCAGCTGACATAGACATAGAGGCCTGGGTAGGTAGGAAGGAGGAAATTGGAAAGGCAAGGAAACAAGGAACGTGAAGAGGTCAGTGGATGAGATGGGATCTAAAAGCTTCTATCTACTTTAATATTTTTAAACACCTTTTTGTAATGCCTAGTCAAAGAGCATCACATTTAATCAATAATGTACTTTTAAAATAATTTCTGCATAATGATATCACCTGAAATAACTGCACTATTCTGCCTGCATGCTTTCAGGAAACCTAAGAGAACGCAGTCTTGCAATGGCAACCACTTCCTCCTGTGTGTCTCTACTCTGTGCACTCACTTGGGGGGATTCCTGTGGTCCAGATACTGTAGTCGTTTGAGAAAGCCTTTGCTCCGAGTGGACTGTTGGAAAGAAAAAACAATTTAAGAATTAAAAAATACACACACACTCTTCTCGACAGCTTTGGTACACTTCTAAGATCACTCACTTGAAGGAGGGCCCATCTGCTGCAAGTCGGTCTTCAGAGGCTTCATGGGCTGGGCAGAAACGATGGCCGGGTCCAGAGCCTGGCCGTCAAATTCCAACATGGAGTCCTGCAACAACCAGATATATGTGATGTACTGATGGACTGTTGAGCACGGGTTTTTGTTGTTTTATTCTCATCTCCATTTGCTTGAGTTATATTTTCTCCTTTGCTACAGTTGGGTTACTTGCTTTGTTTGGTTGGAAGATTACTCAAAGTCTGAAAAAGATGTGCAGAAAAGTAGTAGGAGCATGACTCAGTTTAGAAGCAACCAACTCAAATTGATCCAGTTCTTTGATCAAACTGCTTCTTTTCTCCCCCCCCCCCAGTTTTATTATTCATCTTGCCCCAATTAAAAAGTAGTTTGTAGAAAGCCAACACCCCCCGAATTCCACTCTTGTATTTTTTAGAGGTTTGCTGTCAACACTACAAAACAAATTATTTTTACCTGCATAAAGTTGTACGTCCCTTGCATCTGAGCCATGAGGTCTTGTACTGCCTGTTTTCTGACCACTGGGTCGGTGGTAGGAGAGGGAGCAACTTGATTCACAGTAATGTTTGGCTCTGGAGCCAGCTGTGCAGGAGGGTGGTGCTGGAGGGAATTCATCTATTTAACATTGACAAATACAAAAATATAAGATGCTGAGGACTGATTAGAGGCAGGGAGAACTGCAGTGATACGGTATTCGAGGATACCTGAGCCTCCACAGTCCACTCCTCCACTTGGTCTTTGTCTGAACTGCTGTATGTAGTTTCTGGAACGAACTGTCTGTTAACAAACTGAAACACATGATAGATTATTAAAATTACATAAAGAAAACAAAAACATCTTATACAACTTGTATGCAAATAGTTCTAACCTCTGTGGATTCCACCTTAACAGCCTCTGTGTAGTTCTCAGTCAGTCCTTCTGAAGAAAAAAAGAGAATCACACGTGAACAGAGTGCATCAAGTATGTTTCTAATAAACCTACTTGCCAATACCTTACCAGGTTCTAATGGCTGCTCTGCAGTCACTGCAGACTCAGCAACCACAGCCAAAGGCTCCCCTTGTGTTTCTTCTGCCACACAGGCTCCATTCTGATTAGTTTCTGCTCTGTCAAAGTATCCACTTAGCAGCAGTTTGTCCAGAGTTTTCTTCAGTGACTTGTCTGAAACATAGATGAAACCAAAGTGAGGGTAAATAATCTACAGAGCTGTGCTAATGTTTTAATTATGTTACAAGTTTAGACAGTAATCTATAAGATCTCATTTTAAGTTGCAAAAAAGAAATCACACACAAAATCATTCTAATGTGGCATAAATCTATAATGTAGCATATTTTCTAAAATATCTGGAGAACTTTATTTGCCAATAATATTATACAGTGTGGTAATATTGTGTCTAGCACTGGTTCTGTTATGATGGGTGGTCAAAGCTAATATTTCCCTTAGATTTTCTTTTTATTCATTACATAAAATCTAAAGTAATTTGAAGAACAAAAAGAGCAAACATGGCATTATTCAAATATTAATGCTACAACCAAAACAATAATCCCACTAAAGCTTCAAACTTCTAACAAATGACCATTTGTTCTGAGGGCAAAACAATAATTACACGTGGTTCCTGCCACAGCCTTGTCTCGGCCTTCAAGTAAAGCCCACAAGTGCAGCGAGGCCTCTTCGTACTGTTCAGTCAACCTGCAAAGATTACATAATCAAGTAAACAAATCAAATGACGATGGTCCCTCTTTTTAAATAAAGATTTCTTAAGCTGTGACTATTACTTTAAAATAAACATTTCATAGAAATTAACAGGCAGTCTCATACCTGATGTCATAGTTCCTCTCAGGTCCCACCAGTTTGTAAAACTCATCAAAGAATGCGAGGTCACCGTCAGTGAGCAGAGGGGCACCTGAGGCATCGTGTCGTTTCAGGTCATGTCTAACACTATTGTCTCCTAACTGGTCCAGTAAATACTGAAGCTCCAAAACCGTTTTCAGCCGTCGTTGCTCCCTCTCCTCCCGCTGCAGCTGCTCGCGTCGGGCAGACTTCTTCACTGCTTTTTGAACCTAATCACACAGGCATAGCAAATTCCAAACTATGGTACATTAGTGCGCCCCAGGGCTGAACTTGATCAGTCACATTTCAGAATAGGGTTCAATGATGTAGTAGTTTTTTTTTCAAAGGTTTCACTCAGTTTTAAAGCCTGGTTCACCCTGTGCGATTCTCAGCCGTCATAAAGGACTCATACCTGCCACACTGTGTGATTGTACCGTGTCACACTGCATGATGGAAGACTTATTACATGCCACACTGTTTGACTCCCTGCAGTGTTATTGTAAATTTAGTGAATGTAATAAAGTTTCTTCAAACAGAACAGAAGTGGCTGTAGCGCCACATTGTTGTGTTACAAATATGTGACAAAAATAACAGAACAATGGATGCAAAACAAGTGTTCCTTTTTATTATTGTTGGTTTCTGACTCTAAAAAAAAAGGGAAAGGAGGATAAAATGAAGACGACATCTGTGGATGTCTGCTCTCCGTTTTGTTTTAAACCACTTGGGCTGCATCACTCTCTGGGTGTGCTCCTATTGGTTTCTTGTAGTGTTTGATATTAATCACAGGTTATTGGTCAAGACACTGCAAGGTTCAGTGACAAGGTCACACTTGCACAACCACAGACTGCCAATTTAAGCCCAGGACCAGAGATTTATCTTATGATGCTTTCATGTCAAAAGGTCAAAAATCACAGTGTGAACTTGGCTTAAAGAGAATGAATAGGATTTTACATCAAACAAAGGTATTGTTCTTACTGACCTCTTGACACAACGCCAGGAAGCTCTTCTGCAATTCTCGTGCAAAATCAAGGTTGCTGATGATTTCTTGATACTTTGACAAGGCCTCCTTCAGAACCATTAAAGAATAAAACAGTTTTTCAATCAAATGAAACCATTTTCCTTCCCCTAAAAAAACCAGTGGAGTTACAGTAAAGATTCAGTGATTTGTAAAATAGATTTTTTTTTTTTTTTAGAGCGGAGGAAAAAAAAAAGTTTAAAGATGTATCCATTATTTAATAAGCTCATCAAAAGAGAGGTGGGGACCTAAAATTCTCATATCTTACCAGCTGATCTTGATTCAGTCTTTCTCCTTTATTCTTTTTTGTTTGATAGTCATCCAGTTTGGACTGTAAAATAGTCAAGACATTCAATGAAAAATGTATTAAAAATTTTTTTCTACTAAACAGTTGATGCTACCAACTGCACCACCATGCAGCATATATATCACTCATAATCAAATAACGCAAATATTCAAAAGGGAGTTTTGGCTTTTTGATTAGCAAAACAAAGTTTGTGCATTAGGTTTCTTTTAATAGGAAGCTTCAAACTTTTTTTTAGTCTGAAAAAACTGAAGGAGCTGCATGGTGTTGATGCAATTGATAGCAATGTTGCCTCACAGCAAGAAGGTCACATATTCAATTCACAGCTGCAACTTTTCTATGTTTGCACGTAGTCCGGTTTCCTCCCATGAACCAAAACCATGCATGGGCAACACTAAATTGTCCAAAGCAAGACAGACAGACAGACACATAAAAGCATTCATATTTTAAATGCATACCTTCTTCTTTTCCATATTCCGGACCTTTTTGTCAATAACAACAAGAAACTGCTTCATTGTCTCAGAGTGATTTCCATTTCCCAGGTCTGGAATGGCACACTGGACAGCATTGGTGCCAACTGCTGCTGAAGGCATCTTAGGAAAAGAAACAATTTAAAACTGTGATCTGGATGTCACAATTACCAAGTTTTACTCTAATAACTGTCAAACAATGTTTTGCATTATTTAAACTGATGTTTTTTTCATTTTACGTCATTACTACAGTGCAAGTCTTACATAAAAAGGTCAGTCTGGTTCAGGGGACTATCAGTACAACAGAAAAACTAAATTTTACACCTAAGAGTCCACTTGAAATTTGTTGGTCAATCTATGGACACATTCTTATCTGATGGCTACCACAAAAGCCCATCAGAGTAGCCAAAAAATTAGCCCAGAATCCCTCCAATGAACTACATGGGATATCTACTTTTTCTCCTCAGAAAGGCTCTTTAGTGTGCTTTAAAACTAGGGATGCACTGAAGTGAAAATGCTTGGCCAAAACCGAAAATAAGGAAACCAGGCCAAAAACCAAAACACAGAAATAAATGATTGTGTCAATTATTTGAACCATAGCATTTATGGCTACGATGTGTACTAACCTCACTAAAATCAACGCATTGCAATAAATCAATTACAAAATTATGAAAACAATGGTGAGTGGAGAGAAAAACACGGTCTGTAACTTGGAGAAGCCCCCGTCTGACGATGTGACAGCAGAATGCAGCAGCAGAGAGAAAAAAACAACACTCTGGTTTGAGTCTGATTCAGGTCCACTCAGGGCTGGACTGGGACGGAAAAACGTCATGGCAGCCCAGAATGATCTTACAGGTGATGTTCAGTTTCTGTCCAGGGGGGCTTGAGGGCTGTAGGCTGTGTCATGCGCGCGTATGCCACCTGTCACTCAGAGCTGCGCACTGTTCCAGCAGTCTGCAGAGGGAGGAGCAAATTGAAAAGGGCCACTGTGCGGAAAACTCGTTGCGGTCCGAACTGGCTCAAAATCAGAAGCAGAGATAATGAAATAAGTCCACACCGCAAACATGCTGGCTCTTATCCTTTTTTCACATTCTGGCTGTGCTATTTGCTCACAACATGTTTCGGCAGTGTTGTTTCTGTGATTTGGGCGTTTTGGTCGAAAACCAAAAATGCACTTTTGGGTGATTTTCGGCCCAACATTTTTGGTGGCCAAAATTTCGGTGCATCCCTAATTAAAACCATTTTGCTTCTCGCTCAACCATTGGAAGGAATGCATTTAGAAACAGGACTGCTAGATTATGTTTTTAAAAATCTAACAATTTTTGTCAATATTAAAATCAGTTATTTAACATGATTACTTAATGAGCTGGTGCATTGCATTTATTAAATCTCTTCAGATGAAAACACAAGGCACTGCAGCTCATCAAAATAAGAGGATCATTTTGCAGGCCACGCTAGAAAATGTGTTCACTTTACCAATGTTTTCCATTCTAAAAATATGTATATTTAAATATCTTAAAAATATATATAATTTGATCATCAACAGGCTTCGTCTTAAAAGCTCAAACAAGTAGTGATTATCTAAAGCCTAAAATATCCAGAAATCACATTTTAAGGAGACTGAGAATGTGAATTTTGCCTTCAGAAGAGGTGAGAAGTATGATTATTTGGAAAGAAAGATAAAATAAGAGCATGTTGGCAAAGCAGAAAAAAATGTAATACCATATATTGATGTTTGAATTACTAGCAAACTGTCAAAAAATATGAAGCAAAACAGCTCATCCTAACAAAAATTGTTAAATTCTTTGAATGCAATACTAAAATATGAAAGAAAGAAATATAAAAACATTTCGTTTTAGAAAATAACAATTGCACTTGGTAAATAAGCCAAAATTGTGGATGCTTCTCTAAACTTGGTGATTCGGTGAGATGATGGATTCTTAAATCATTTAGAGACATAAACTGACAGCTGTTTAGTTACTAATCTCCTTCAACTTTTAAATCTCATATAATTTGAAGTACAAAAAAGGCCATGGATCTTTTGAATCTTAATCGTTTAAACAATTTACCTGACACTGATGTCAAAGCATGTTCATGATAATTTAAAAGAACAGAGCATCAAATGATTCAGTTTAACAAACCACAGAAGCTAAGCAGAGTAGCATGCTACTATGAGATGAAATGAAAAGGGATTTTCCATTATTATGTGTAAATCAAATATAAAGGTTGTAAACCCAGACCAACTCCACCTTAGACTTGTATGAGAACTCGCCAAATGTTCAAGTAGTGTTCGATTAATTTCAATTATACTGTATAAATTTAACTGGAGTATAGATCGAGGAACAGAACATAAATAAAATGTCGGCCTCCTATTCAAAGTTAAAAATCCCACTTACCCGAATAGAAAACATTGGCTTAACCTCACGACAGATTGTAATAATTCGTAACAAACGTTTAGGCATGTACGTCGTGAAGTAAACGATTATAGTTTTATTAAAATGAGACACTCTGAGGTTAGCGGTAGCGTTACACCAAATCAGTTTAATGTAGCGCAGAACGGCGTTCCTAACCTCCGTGTCCCATTGTTAGCAGATAGCATGTTCTTTAAAGATATGCGGCTAATGCCTCAAGTTCACCAAATGACAGTTAAAACTAGCCATTAGGTCGACAAAACTACTCTCAAATGTGATTCGTATTTAAAACTATAGCCGCGTGGGGTTGAGTTTTAAATGTGAAAAACAAAGAATTTGTCGGGACGCGACGAAAACTGGTTTTTGTTTTTCGTTTTTTTTTGTTCAGTCGTCTCAAATAAAGATCGTCAAATGTAGGTTAAAGAGACATTTTACGACGATGACAAGCATTCAGTACCTTTATACTCTTTGTCTTCAGAGAGATTTTCCTTCGTCGGATTTCACGTTAACTGTGCAGCTGTTAGTACAGTCCGTATCTTTTACTTTAAGTGGTGCCTTTCTAGAAGGATGCTCAGGCTCAAACCGGTGTCGTGCCGAAAAAGGCAACCCCGTCTCTGTCGTGGACAGTGCATTTCAGGGCAATTTATTTTTGTATATCCTGAATGGCATGTAGCTACAGGCTAGGTTGTCCGAATACGTACCCTCTGGGAAACTTTTTTTTTTTTTTTAACCGCTGTTGCAAATGTAAAGCATTTTTGAAGCATAGTTGGTGTGCGGAAATTAGTAGATATAAAGAAAAACGTAGCTCTAATCTTCTGGTGGTCCACTTTGCAATAACAAACACACGTTATCCATAACAACTATACCTTTGTTTCCTTAAAGATGTTTTCAGAGTCAAATGTTATTTATATTCTATATTAAAAAAACAAAACAAATAAATAACCTTGTCACGATGAGGGGGGCTCTTCAAGCCAGGGGTGATGTTTCTGGCACAACACCTACGGCCAATAGCTGTCTGTAGCTGAGCTGCTAGGCTACAAGGACCCCTGTGCTAACGCATCTTCTTTTGTTAATCAAATTAAGGCAGAATACGCACAGCTCACTATTATTCTGCCCTCTGCAGGACATTTGTTGAACTGAGCTGAAAACGTTCACTTATCTAAATAAAAAGCCATAAATGTCGGCTAAAATCTTTAAGAGAACTATTAATTTTGTTTTTTCCAAAATTAAATCATTAAAGAGGGGATGATAGTTTTAAAATGTAATATATTAACACTGGCATTGTGAAACATGCTTTTAAATGTAAGTCTGCTGTAATTAAATGTATTTTTAAGATTGATTATAGAGGGGGAATACAGAATCAAACTCTTTTTTTGCTTTTATGAATCAAACACCTGCTCACAAAATGGTCACTTAATAGTGCAAATGATTATGACATTTCTTCCATAATGTAATGTGAACCAAAGTGTGGCAAAAGATGGTCATTCATTTCTAGTTATCAGAGTCGGACATTTGAATAGACAAAATGTCAAAGCAGACCAAGAAAGATAACATGCAGACACAAAACAGAAAACATTATATGTTGATAGAAATGGGGGAAAAAACTATAACAGAATAGAAAAACAAATAATGAAGAAACAGAAATAAAACATGTGAAAGAAGAGTCACTTACAGATTAAATCATTAACACCTAAACAAAAGAAAACAAGGTTACATACAGACAAATACTTCTGTTTTTTCAGAATTTATTCATTGGATATTTCTATAAAAATGTGTGTGTGTGTGTGTGTGTGTGTGTGTGTGTGTGTGTGTGTGTGTGTGTGTGTGTGTGCGCATGCGTGTGTGTAATATAAAATTTTGGGATTTTGAAAAATGTTTTAGCATTTAATGAAATCTGATATAAAACTGTGATCCTAAAATTCGGTGATTCCTTTCATACATGTTAAATACGTATGTACATATATTCGTACACGTATATGTACATGAAATATTCTATTAGAGTTAGAGAAAAGGAAGGAAATGGTGGGAAGGCAGTAAATAAATCAATAAATGAGTATGAGCCAAATATACTTCTGACAAAAACAATGCTACATTATATGTTATATTATTATATTAGTCTCCTGCTGAACATCGTGTTATTTTTTCCCTGTGTGCAGTGCTGGTGAAGTTAATAAACTGCTCCTCTGTGCATCCTGTTCACTGCAGTCAGATGGAAGAGGAGGAACCAGAGCAGAGGACCTCCAGCAAACAGATCCAGGTGTTCCAGGTCAGAGACACTTTCTGATGATGTAGCTCCCTGGAAAAGTGAAACGGACCTCCACAACTTGCCACATCCCAAGACATTTCCTGGCCAAATAGAACCAGGTATGCAGCCACCAGACTGAATATGAGGACAATACATCTCCATCTGAGCTGGTCAGGATGCACTTTGACTGGCTGCTGTCAAATCTCTGTGCAATCACAGATAAAAACACAATGCTGCAGTCATGTATCAATCAGTAAGCTGGCATAACCTGTACATTGAGATTCTGAAGCTACAAATGTCAGAGGATTTTGGCGTTTCAGTTCCATCTTCATGAGCCAAATCCTCCCAGGCTCATGTCCAGCGAACAGGTCCTCTCCACCACTTGGAGCCTCCTGTGTTTTATTGAGGACAGGAACTGTCAAAAGGACTATCACTGGTGCTGCTGAAATGTTTGCAGAACTTTGATCTCACAAAGTAGTTTATTTTTGATGTACAGATTTTCTTTTATTTGGTTCTATTTTTGTTTTAAGTTACAGTTTATAACATTGAGTATATCAGAAATTAATTTATGAAATTGACTTTTTGCCCTTATTTTTGTTCAAGGTAAATCTTAAAACATTGATGTAAATAATATATTTTGATGTACATGATGTCTTTTTGCAAATTGTGCAATATATACTTTTTTTCCCGTTTTTCTTACAGTTGATAAAAATGAGTGTATCTCAAAAACTAATTTATGAAACCACTCCAAATAAATTTGTTGTAGTTTGAAAGACTTTGTGCAACTTTTTTCATTTATGATTTTGAGGGATAAAGCTGTGGAATGTCTATATTTAGAAAAATGTGTGTAAAAGCAAAACGATTTTCAATTTTTCTTTGCAGTAAACTGCATTTTTTAGTAAATCATTTTATTACTATGAACTTTTTACATATTTATTATTAGAATTTGGGTTGTATTGATGTATAACAATTTGAAATACTCTGGAAAAGGACATCACACTACAGCATGTAAAAACGTAAATATAGGTTCTGGCGAACATGTTCTACGGTAGGGGTTAAATCAAGTCCGATGGAAGCATAAGATCTACCGTATTTGGCAACCCTACCAGATCAAACAAGCAACATTTTGTGGCATTATACACTTTCTCCCCTTTTAAGCCCCGCCTCTGACTCAGCACACAGTGACTGACGGCTCATGTTTTTTTGTTTTTGCTATTTTACTACTTCTAATGTAGTATTTCAGTGTTTTTAATAAGTTTCAACTGTAATCTGGTTCTGGTCAAAGTTTCAACTGTAAATGTTTTCTTGTGACAGAGGTCTCATAAATATTTCTCCCCCCGGACACATTTCTCTAGTGAATTAAATCGAGAGGCTCCAGAAGTTAAACTAAAAAACTGCTGTAGTCAGATCATCTGGTGTGTAATAACAAAGACAATATCGCACTGACAATGTGGATTTGTTTATGAACTACGTATACCGCTCAGGAGACAGTGTGTGCTGCAGTCAGAGAGGTGAGTGATGAATACTAGGCTAGCCACATGAACAGATGATTAGTGAAAGATATAAAATAAAAACAAGAATCAACTTTTCATTAGGTTAAGAGTTGAGCCGTCTGCACACAATTCTCTAACATGGGAGTCATCACCCTCCCAGGTCAGGTCAGTCAGTTTCTGGTCCAGATCACTGCGTCCTTTGTTCAGTTAAAGACCCCCAAAATGACCAAAAGCTATAAATCTCTAAACAACATTACAGCTGTGATGAATGCTCTACTCCCCTGTACCGGCTGCTGCAAACGAATCATCAGGAGAGGCTGAGGGGAGAGGATGGTCAACTTTAACCTCTGATTTGATTTTATTCAAAAGAAAAAACAAGAATAAACAGAATGCTCATATAAACACAAAATGGATATGAACGAAAAGGAGCCGAGAGACGAAGAAATATCTTATATTTTCTGGAAAATACTCCATGCCTGCTCTATAATGTTTACCTACTTTATTGGCGAGCAACCCCAATATAATGGCTGTTATATTATCATTAGCAAACAAATGTTTCGAACTTGGAAAAACTTTTGAGTCTTCTGAATACTAATGTGCCGGGTGTCAAATGGATAATAAGGTCTGTATTTGTTCTCACACAGCTGCTCGGATGCGCCACAAAAACAGGAGTGATCAGCAGACCCTGGACAAGGCCCTTACCTCGTGTGAACAAGAGAGGCTTTATTTGTGGAAATCAGCATCTGGTGGGAGAGCAGCAAAGCTGTGATTTATGTAACATTGTGAAATGCAGAAGTCTCAACAGTGATTTGTAAAAACACACCTTTCTCATATAAATGCAGATATAAACTCGTGGCAACGTAAACAGATGCGTTCTCTCACAGATCAGCTCTACACAGAGCAAATTCAGATCTTTTTTTTTCACACGCACAATCATCTAATAATAAACAAGGCTGTGAAAGAACATACACTAGTTTCCTAAAGTCTACTGTCCATCAGGGATCGATAAATTATTTTGCTTACTAACTGAAGCAAGTTACTTGTGAGTGAGAGCTACAAACACAAACATCTGGATATTTTATTCTTACCTTTCAGAGAGAGGGGATCGGGAACTCTGTGGCAAAAAAAAAAAAAACAACAAAAAAAAAAAACAGAACAATAAATCAAATCATAAATGTCAACAGTTTCAAATAACTATCATTTACTGACTAAACAGAGATATACAGTATATAAAGAACATCAGGACAAAAATTCTAAGGATCAAACAAACCCAGTTACACAGCCACCCAGAGACAGGAATCTTACAAAAACACGTGATGAGAGATATAAATGGTTTAATTATGCTTCAGAATGGGCTGAGTAACACTAAAAATACCGACCTGGACTCGCTGAGCAGATTTGTGCCTGACCAGAGCTCTCTCAGCCTGCCTTGATGCAAAGATGTTCTGTGAACCCAATTTGAGATTGATAAACAACAAATCTTCATATTAGTGAAACAGTTTTAATGATATAGCTGACGTGCATAAAAGGTTTCTTCAAAAGGTATTCAATCAACAAAATCCAGTAAATTGTGTCAACAAATTAAGATAATTCCCTAGCCATAATTCATCACAGGCTCACGTAGTTAAACTCTCAACTTAATCCATCAGAACACTCCACCAGATGATAACCTTGCTACCTCGTATATCTGTTCGTTCGTTCAGTCTGTTTATTTAATAAAATATGTAAAGTCTAAGTCCGCCTCAGGTTTACATCTTTCAAGTACAAGGTACGTAATTACTCACTTTGAATTTTCCAGAACTTAGAAATATCCCCGTAAGGTCTACTGAGCGAAAGCTTCAGAGAAATTCTCTTGTGTTAGACTGACAAAACTTGCTAGATCTCTACGGAAGTGTGTGCAAATTATAAACTATAAAAACAGGTTATAATACGCTACATTATTCATTATAATATATAATAATTATTTGAAAGACCTTACACTAGTAGTTACTGAAAATCTGATTTGTATCAGGGATTAATACATTATTTAGATTAATAACTGTCGCAAAACTTCTGAGTCAGTTAGAAAAAAAACATCTGAATCTTACAATCAAAACAGACTTTTCTGTCTCATCAGATTTGAAAAATATAACTTTAATCCTATTTGGACTGTTGTGTATAACATCATAAATGAGTCAACGCTTCAATTTAAGAATAATAATTAGGCCATAATTAAATATATTCTTTATTATTTAATGAAGTTATTAAATATAATCACTTATAATCATAGTTAGTTTTTACAGTGCATCAATGTGTGTTTTATTAACACAAAGGGAAGTTTTCTGCTTAGACAAACAGTCCTGTTGAGAAAAATACATCAAATCAAAATGATTACATACAATCTGATCAGTTTTCCATACTTTTAAATGTTTATAGACACTCCCACTTAGTTTCATAACAATATATAATAGTCCACAAATTTATAATCCACATTTTACTTGATTCAGTCTAATATGTTTTGGCTTGGAGTAGAAGATTTAATATTATGTGCAGGAATTTGTAGAAATGAGCAGACAGCTTCCCTCTTGGAAATATAAACAGTTGATAAAGGGAGGACCAGCAAGCCATGTTTGTTTGTTGCCACGGGTAACCAGCTCAGAATGTTTCTTATCTCCCTAGGAGGATCCCATCTGTGTTCATATTGTGAGATTTTAGAACTAAACTTCAGACTGTTTTTGAGCACAGGCTCCTTTTGCAAAAGTACATTAAAGGTGTGGTTTTCTGGGTTATTTTATAGTTTTGCATTGTTCTCTAGTGTAATTCAATGTTATCTGTGTAATTTTTAAAAAGAAAGAAGCTTTGATGCTTATAATATAAGCTTTAGAAGTTTCCCATCTGACACCTGAATTTGAAACTGCAGGATTATCATTAGTATTCATGATATGCACAGCACTCGCTTCTGATTGGATGACCGAAACGTCAATACTCCGCCCCCCGAAATGTCCCGAGATACTTTGGAAAGTGAAAGAGTGAAAAAGTTAAACACCCAGGTAGCTACTAGTCTTTACTAAAGATTAAAAGATTTACTAAAGATTAGCTTTTTTAGATGAGCTGTCCGGGGGGGTCGTCGATCATCAATATAGTAGGAAAGCATTACACCAAAGAGAGGGAACTGAGTATTTCTGTAAACGGTGTAAAGTTATGGAGATAAATGAATCAAAGTCAGTAATTATATTTAAAATGTATTAAATCAAGGGTATGAGGTCATTATAAAAATGTAAATTAGGATGGCCTCAGTGACTAAGTTTGACTGAAATCAAATCAGAAGTTGATCATCCTCTCAGCTTCATGATGATCAGTCTGCTGCAGCTGAAAGATGGTAGATAGGAGACTAACCTGGACCAGAACCTGACCTGACCTGGACCAGCGCCTGACCTGACCTGGACCAGCGCCTGACCTAACCTGGACCAGAGTCTGACCTGACCTGGACCAGAGTCTGACCTGACCTGGACCAGAGCCTGACCTGACCTGGACCAGAGTCTGACCTAACCTGGACCAGAGTCTGACCTAACCTGGACCAGAGTCTGACCTAACCTGGACCAGAGTCTGACCTGACCTGGACCAGAGCCTGACCTGACCTGGACCAGAGCCTGACCTGGACCAGCACCTGACCTAACCTGGACCAGAGCCTGACCTAACCTGGACCAGAGCCTGACCTAACCTGGACCAGAGCCTGACCTGACCAGAGTCTGACCTAACCTGGACCAGAGTCTGACCTAACCTGGACCAGAGCCTGACCTAACCTGGACCAGAGCCTGACCTAACCTGGAGCAGAGCCTGACCTGACCTGGACCAGAGTCTGACCTAACCTGGACCACCGCCTGACCTAACCTGGACCACAGTCTGACCTAACCTGGACCACAGCCTGACCTAACCTGAACCAGAACCTGACCCAACCTGGACCAGCACCTGACCTGACCTGGACCAGAGTCTGACCTGACCTGGACCAGAGTCTGACCTGACCTGGACCAGAGCCTGACCTAACCTGGACCACAGTCTGACCTAACCTGGACCAGCGCCTGACCTAACCTGGACCAGCACCTGACCTGACCTGGACCACAGCCTGACCTAACCTGGACCACAGCCTGACCTGACCAGAGTCTGACCTAACCTGGACCAGAACCTGACCTAACCTGGACCACAGCCTGACCTAACCTGGACCAGCGCCTGACCTAACCTGGACCAGAACCTGACCTGACCTAGACCAGAACCTGACCTGACCTGGACCAGAGTCTGACCTGACCTGGACCAGAGTCTGACCTAACCTGGACCACAGTCTGACCTAACCTGGACCAGAGTCTGACCTGACCTGGACCAGAGTCTGACCTGACCTGGACCAGAGCCTGACCTGGACCAGCACCTGACCTAACCTGGACCAGCGCCTGACCTAACCTGGACCAGAGCCTGACCTGACCTNTTCACTGAAAAAGTAAAAAAAAAAAAAAACACCTTTATTGTCATCATCAACTATTTTAGTGAGAAATTCTAAAATGAAAGATAACCAAGAATGACCCAGAAATATAAATCATCTGGAGAATTAAAAATCTAAATCTAACTCACTGTAGCTTCAATGAATTTTGACTATTTCAGTTTAATAAACTCAGCAGAGTCAACAATCCCAACCCCAGCGTGTAGAGGCTGAGTGAATGTGGTCTGGACTCTGTGGAGGAGAGTCATGGTTTCAGAGACGCTGTAGAAGGACAGAATACCTGCTCTGTGATCCAGATACACTCCTACTCTGGAGGAACCAGGACCTGAGAGGGAGGTTCTGATGTTGTTGTGACTAAATGTGTAACTGTTTAGAGAACAATCTAATGACCAAGATTTGTCATTATGTCCAAATAAACATTCCCTCCCTGCTCTGCTGAAATTCTTGTACGCAGCTGCTACAGAAACCCCTTCCCCTGTCCACTCCACCTCCCAGTAACAACGTCCAGTCAGACTCTCTCTACTCAGAACCTGAACAAAGTTAGTGAATCTGTCAGGATGATCAGAAAAAGACAAACGTTGATTTATATATTTTACTTTCCTGTTCTCCTCTGATAGTAACAGATAACTGTTTGCTGTGTTTGGATCCAGAGTGATTTCTTGTGAATATTTTAAGAATCCAGCTCTGCTCTTTGGTTCTGGTCCTGACAGTAAAACCTCCTCCTCAGTGAGAGTCAGTGAGATGTTTGTCCACTTGTCTCTCAGAATGTCCTGTAGTTGATCTCTGAGCTCTGACACAGCTGCTGTCACATCCTGAAAGTATCTGAGAGGACGGATGTTGATGCTGGATGAGTGTGGAGACTGACTGAGAGCTGACACTGAGGGGTAGTTGTGTAGAAACTGGTTGTGATCCTCTGTGTCTGAGAGCTGCTTCAGCTCAGCATGTTTCCTCTTCAGCTCAGTCATCTCCTGCTCCAGCTTCTCCTGAAGCTCTTTGACTCGACTCACTTCAGTTTCCTGCTGGGATCTGATCTGCTGCTTGACATCAGAGCTTGTTTTGTGGATCAGACGGATCAGCTGAGTGAAGATCTCCTCACTGTCCTCCACTGTTTTGTCAGCAGACTGTCATGGATCCAGCACCTGCTCTCTGCCCCTCCCTCACCTGCTTGCCCTGCTCCTGCTCTCTCTAGTCCTAATTGCCTGTCATTGTTTCCACCTGTCCCTCTGACTACTTAACCACAGTTCTGCAGCTCCTCAGTGCGAGATCGTCTGTTGTAGTTTACCCTCACAGCCTTCAAGCCTTCATAGTTCTGTTCCTTGTTCCTGTTCATGACCACAGTTTTCCGTCCCCTGACTACTGCCTCTAGCCTGCTCCCTGTCGGACCTCGTTTTGATACTTTTGGATTTTTGACCCACCTTCCGTTACTGGACTACCGTCTCTGCCTGCTCCCTCTGGATTCTGCCTGCTCATCTCCGACCCGGACCGCCTCTGACCATCCCTCTTCTGGATCACGGACTTCCACTACCCGCTGTGGTGAGACCCACTCTCCCAGCGTTTGTACTCACCTCCTTGTCCCGTTTTCTTCCCCATCAGCCGGACTACTCCCTGTGGATTCCACTCCTCCTCGTTTTCCCTTCTGGACGAACTCACCGGACTCACAGCTCTATTCCACCTCCCCTTTCCCTTTTACTATTATAAAGACTCTTATTGTTTTTACATCCTGTTGTCTGGGTCTCGTTCTGGGTCCGACTTACCACAGTCGTTACAGAACGATCTCGCCCACATGGATCCAAAAACCGAGACAAGACCAGACCGGGATTGGTGTACAAGAGTCGAATCCGCCATCACAAAGTTGGAGGGACTTGTCCATACTATTCTTCAAAGGCTACAGGTTCTGACCACGGCTACAGCTGTCGGAGCATTGGCTGCTAGCGTGCCTGCTGCTAGCGTCTCCGCTCCCTCTGACCCGCCGAATACCACGTCACTTCCTGTTCGGCCGTCTCCTAGCAACGAACCCAAACTTCCGCCTCCAGAACGTTTTTCCGGTGAACCCACGGAATGCAGATCCTTCATCGTCCAGTGTTCTGTTCATTTTGAACTTCAGCCGTCCTCATATCCATCTGAGAGGTCCAAGGTGGCTTATGTCCTCTCCCTCCTGTCAGGTAGAGCTAAGCTGTGGGGAACAGCTGAATGGGAGAATGACTCTACTTCCTGTGTAACCTTTTCTGCCTTCTCCAAAGCGCTCACAAGGGTTTTTGATCCTGTACGTCCTGGGAGGGAGGCAGCCAGAGGTATGTTTTCCCTCCAACAGGGTCCTAAACCCGTGGCTGAATACATCATTGATTTTCATGCACTCATGGCTAACTGTAAGTGGGACTCCGAAGCCCTTTATGATGCTTTTCACCAGGGTCTCTCTGATGACATCAAGGATGAGATCGCCACCCGGGACCCCCCTGGGTCACTCAAAGAATTGGAACAGCTGGCTTCTCGGGTTGACCAACGGCTTCGTGAGAGGAGACGGGAGAAGGACCAACGTTCTCAGGTCAGACCNAGCCTGACCTGACCTGGACCAGAGCCTGACCTAACCTGGACCACAGTCTGACCTAACCTGGACCAGCGTCTGACCTAACCTGGACCAGCACCTGACCTGACCTGGACCAGCGNGAGTCTAGTCAAGTTCCCGACGTCTCCGAGTCTAGTCAAGTTCCCGACGTCTCCGAGTCTAGTCAAGTTCCCGACGTCTCCGAGTCTAGTCAAGTTCCCGATGTCTCCGAGTCTAGTCAAGTTCCCGACGTCTCCGAGTCCAGTCAAGGTCCCGAGTCCCCAGAGCCTGATCCAGACCCGGGCCTTGTTGGGCCGGGCTACCATTGGCCCTCCTGCCTGGTCCCCCTCCTCCCTCCCTGTCTGGTTCCTGTTGGGGCGTCTGGTATCCGCCCCTTGTGGGGGGGGGGTTGTTTCCTTATTACGCTCCTGACGTTGCACCCACTTCTGCCAAGCACCAAGCCAGACTGTTTCATAAATATTCCCCTGAAACTCCTGCTATGCCCCAAGAGACTCATAGCCTCCCTCCTGAAGAACCTATGCAGATCGGACGTACCCGCCTATCCCCTGAGGAGAGGGAGAGAAGGGTTCGCCAGGATCTTTGTTTTTACTGCGGCGGGAAGGAACACAGAGTTGCTCTCTGTCCATTTAAAAGCCCTGGCTCTGTTAGGGTGGGTGGTACCTTACTGAGTCCCATGTCAGAAGTCAAGACCCGTCCCCTGTCTGGATTAAGAGCCGCTTTCCCTCTGTCTCCTGTTTCTTGTGAGTTCCCTGTGTTCATAGACTCCGGTGCCGACACAGAGTT
>SSNR01000244.1:946492-963522 GCA_006937965.1 Callopanchax toddi | reverse complement strand
GACCAGAGTCTGACCTAACCTGGACCAGAGCCTGACCTAACCTGGACCAGAGCCTGACCTAACCTGGACCAGCGCCTGACCTAACCTGGACCAGAGTCTGACCTAACCTGGACCAGAGCCTGACCTAACCTGGACCACAGTCTGACCTAACCTGGACCACAGTCTGACCTAACATGGACCAGAGCCTGACCTAACCTGAAGGGTGATGGCTCCATGTTAGAGAATTGTTTTCAGACTCTCAGCTCTTAACTTGATGAAAAGTTGATTATTCTTTTTATTTTATATCCTCATCCACACAACATCTGTTCATGTGACTAGCCTAGCATTCATTACTCACCTCTGACTGCAGCACACAGGGAATATCTGGACCACAGCCAATCAGAGGGAGGACTGGATCCGCCCACGAGCCGCTGATTTCCGACCCGCTACCCGCGTGTCTCCTGACTCTGAGCTGCAGTTCTTTTAATAAATCCACATTGTCAGTGCGATATCGTCCTCATCATTATTCTGATGATCTACCGCTGCTGTTTTAGTTTCACTTCTGGAGCATCGCTGGTCTCATCCTGCACCTGCAGAGTTTAGTGGAGTATTTCTCTCCCCGCCCCGCTCTGGAACGCGGACAAGTTCAGCGTTGATGTGACCATTAAGATTTATATTTTAGTATCCATGGTTTAACGTGTGTCTGTTGTTGAACTACATGGAGATCTGCAGCGTGACAGAGTATTTTTTTTTTACCCGCACCGGTTCAGGTCCTAGAGGCAAATCCCCGGTCGCCCTGGAGCGACCTGGGATAATTTTATGCTGGGCTTACACCTAAAGACTTTGACAAGATTTTGAAAAGACTCTAAAAGATTATCAGCTCACATCTAAAGACTCGGGTTAACAGTCGACTAGTCTCAGACTAAAGATTTTATAAAGACTGAATCTTGTAGGAACACTAATTACAAGACTGCAACTAGATTATGTCAGGATTTCATTCCCGCAAAATTCCTCCCATCATGCTCTGTGTGATATAGTGATACTATATTATGTTGATATAAAGAGAGTATAACTGTTCTGCTGGGCAATTCTATTGTATTTGTGGTTACACAGTGCCATCTAGTGGTGATTTTATTATCCGAGTTTTTCCTGTTGTGACGGAGAATGTCCGGGTTTTGTGTTGTCAATAAAGTTTCCCAAGATGAACGCTGGTTCTCAGTTATTTGCTGTTATGGATATAATAACAGGTAAGTCCAGTTCCCAAGTTATTACACTCTGTAGAAGTTAAAAATGGAGGAGAAGTAGCTTTTAGCTACTTTAGCTTTTGCCACTGCAGTCGTTTGTAGTGAAAAGAAAAAGACGAGAAAGCGTCAGAGAATATGGGCGCGATCTTCGCTGCATAAACGGGACAGCAAGGTCTTGTTTTGTTGGGTTATGACTGACAGGGCTTCCTGGTTCTGCAGTGAGAACGAATCCTATTGGTTTTTGCTTGTTGTACGTCACTCCGACTACAAAAAATATCTGGCAGGTTGGATATGAAAGACTGGAGAAAGACTGGCATAAATCAGGTCGCCGACTGCAGATTATCCCCTTACATCTAACGACGAGCGCGCAGAGACTCCGGTACGATTCCTAAAGACTGGCAGTCTTTAGTCTGCGACCGTGAAAATCGTTAGGTGTAAGCCCAGCATTAGTTGCATATTTGGGAAATTAGGTCGCATTTGCAGCCAAAATGGTCACAATCTAGAGCCCTGAGTGCGCAAATAAAGGCTATATATTTTTAATATGCATTACATTGTTTTAACAAATATATATATAAAAAAAATTTCATCCTGAAAGTGCGGCGGCTTTGAATTAACCGTGGCGGTGCGCCACAATCAATTACATGTAACGGAAACTCTGGCTTTGAGGGAGCCTGCTTCCTGCTAAAACTCATTTCCTCAGCGTTCCCCTCTTTTTCTCCTCTTGCCGTGTGTCACCCGCTCTCCCCTCCGACAAGGGAGGGGGGGGGGTCGCGCAGCGTGGCGCTTAACGGCTTAAGCACGCGCACACACACACACACACACACACAGAGAGGGAGGGGAAAAAAACCAGAGAGAGATGGACCTGCGGCAGGCAGCCAGCCAGGTACAGTATATCCCTGAGTTGGCAACACTGCATCTGCGTGCATTCCGCCATGTTGAATTTTCAACAAAAACAAAAGCTAGCAGCTGGGCGGACCGAAAGGCGTTACCATCTCAGCCAATACACGTTGTGACGTCAAACTGTGCACAAATGCAGCTCCGCATTTTTAAGTTTCATTTCTTACAGATTCTGTTTTTTTTTAATAACCAGGGAACAGAGTTTTCACATTTGGCCTACATGACAGGCTCAGGGGGACCTATTAGAAACTATGAAAACCTGAAAAAAATGGATTCTGACAAAACCACCCCTTTAAAAGAGTGGATTGTTGAGAAATAAGAGTTGCTGTGGATTAATTCTTCCTGATCGCCAAAAATATAAAAGGAACCTGGGGTGAGACAGAAATGGCAGGGATAACAGGTTCCTGTCACCACCAGGACTGAAGTAGTTGAAAAACCTGTTGCTTATCAATGTAACAAAACCATCAACAATAAAACATTTGTATTAAAACTTAACTTTTGTAAAAAGAAAAACATTCAAGATACATCTCAAAAGTCCTTTAAAGCACTTGCTTCTGTGCTGTGTGAAAAAAAAAAAATTCAAGAAACTTTAACTTGTACCTATAATTTTGTGAGATAATTAAAACCACACTAGGGCTGTATTAAGAATGATTGCAAAAATACATGTTAGGTTTTAGCCTTTTACAATAAAAGCTAATGCTATTAGAAAGGAAAAACAGGCAGAAACGGCATTTCTTCTGCTGCCAAACAGCAATGGTATTTTTCCATTATCTGCAAAACGTAAACCTTGAGAAATTACTGTGTTACACTGCTCTTGTAATGGTGAAGCGCTTAATTTATGCACTACCAAATATCCATTGTGAAGTAGTCACTTGAGAAAATGTTGTCCATCTCTGTACGGAGATCTTCATAAGACTCGTAGGTGCGTGGTAACTCAAGGACTCCTTCACATGAGTATGCGATTGGCCTTCGACTGAAACCTGACAACTCATTAAACATGACTTCTATTATGTGTATTTTATCACATAGCACCGTGGACCCTGTACAGAAGCGTAAGAACGTCTCCAGTTTTCTTTGATCAGTGCTTCCCACATACCTCCGCAAATGATTAAGGGCTGACTGCTCCTGTGGATTTAGGGTTTCATCATTTGATGTTTTTATCATTTGAACCACTTTTGCATTTGTTGCCCTCTTTGACTCGTAAAGTTCTAGTATACGGTCTTTGTGGAGCAATTGCACAGCATTGCAAACTACGGAGCGGAAACATACTATTACAAACCAGGGCTCTTGCAGAAATACTATATGTGCTAGTATTAAAAGAAAAGCCTGCAAGTTGTCCTTTGAAGGAAGATGGCGTACCTTCATTCTTGAAAATAGTTCAAGTAACTCTGCAGAAACATTTTCATCCCAGTTACCTTGTAGAGCCTTCTCCACTGCTACTCGTTCAGAAGCTGAAATATACCCGATAAACGACTTCATTAAAAGGTCTTCATCCACTGATTCGATTCCTTGACAACAGGCAAGAATAAAAGCGGGTGACAATTTGATTGGAATGATGCTGTGATCCAAAAATCCTTTCAACCACACTCTTCCGACAGCTTGCCACTTCTTCTCTGTAAGATCCTGTCCTAGGCTGGGTACCTTTACATCCTCCCCGTCACACCGTTCTAAGAACTGTTCCCAGAAAGCAGAGTACACGTCTCTTGACACAACGCCAACGTCCAATCCTCTCTCATCAATCAACTCCATTTTTAGCTCAAAGTTCATTACGTCTGGCTGTATGAAAGCATCAATGACATCTTGAACAATGTTAATTCGTCTCAACCGAATACGTCGACGTTGTGGTTCAGAGTGGCTCGATGATGCAGGAGCGATGCAGTTTGAAGAAGGGCCATCATTCAGAGAGGAATGCTGTAAAATGTTTAAAGCAAAGTCATTTAAACTCCTTTAACAAAGAGCCAACAAAGTAGATTATTAAGAACATATGATCATTATTTTACGATTCTGGATTTCAGTGTTTTCTAGTAAAAACTAAATCCTTGTTTGAACTTTCAGATTGAACAAAGTTAAGCTCTGTTGTTAATGTCATTTTAAACAAACTGAATTGAATTAAAACAACGCATGTTTAGCCATATACCTGAACAGCACTGACGTCGTCAGGATTCCGAGCAGCGAAGGCCTCTTGACTATCCCCGTCATCACCAGATTCTATCTCGGAGTCTTCAAGAGATGCATTGACAGCTAACGTCAGGTGGGAATCAGAAGGGTCAAACCGATCGGCAGCTCGGTTGACAGCTATAAGGATACAGTCATCTTCAGATTCATGTGTGCTTGTAGGTGTACACGAAGGAACCCTAGTGTCAACAGGTGATGGATGCTGGACCTCTGGAGAGTGTGGTCCGAATTGACGGCTTAACTCTCCGTCCTGGGAAATGACAGTGAACATGTTTTGTTTATTATTTATATTTCACACCAAAATGTATTATATCTCTAGACTAAGAAATGGTCAACACGTTATATTTGCGGTTTCTAGCTTGGGACAATTTCAAGAAACATGTTGCACAGTCTAGCATATTTTGACAGTTGCAGTTTTTCTATACTTTGTATTTGGTACTTTGTATTTGGTCAGAGACTTACTGTTGTGTGCTGTTCTTCAGATGAATCACTAGATGGTATATATTCTGTTGAGATCTCCGGGTCTCCCATTTCACGATGTGTTCTGATTGTTTGGCTCCCGCTGGCTTGGATTCTTGTGGACCATGTCTGCGACCTCCTTGTCTGAAAGAAATCAGCAAATAGGTACCTTATTAGAGTGTGAAAACCAAGATATTTCTTATTTTTTAGACCAGTCAGAATCGATTCGATGTCATTTGAAAATACACTATGACTCCTTTACATCAGGAGCGGATCTCATTAAATCTTTAAATAAACATTCTTATTGAACAATTAACTGTGTTTTACTCTGTTTTTAACATAAACTCAAGTTGTCCTGCTTCCTGGTTATCTTGTGTGCTAACACAACAAAGCATAACTCATTTTTATTCCTCTAAAACAGAGTAGAAGTTATAACAGAGTTCATTTAACTATCACGATATTTCAGCTGCTCAAGACCGCGAAATTTCTCCCACGCAGCGCACATTCTGCCTGTTTTTAACTCCCGACTGGCTGCTAAATGGCTTTCTGCCGAAGATTACCTGACAATGCAGCACATAACGTTGCTCACAGACAGAAAAACATACACAACTCTTTCACAATCTCATTAAATATGTTTTCCCATCATGTACTGACCTGAAAACAGTAGAAAAGGGAAGTAGTAAAAAGAAAAAGTCAGAGCAAATAACCACCTGAGCGCTGCTTTCCACATCCAGATCTCGTCTGAGGGACAAACCGAGACCTGGCGCAACACTCCCCCAGAACAAAGGTTCCGCCTGACACCAACGCATTCTTCGTTTGTTAATAAAATTACAGAATACCCACAGCTCACTATTATTCTGCCCTCTGCAGGACATTTGTTGAACTGAGCTGAAAACGTCCACTTATCTAAATAAAGAGCCAGAAATGTCGACTAAAATCTTTAAGAGAATAATCATTAATTTTGTTTTTTCATAAATCAAACCATTAAAGAGGGGATGATAGTTTTAAAACGTAACATATTAACACTGTCAATGTGAAACATGCTTTTAAATGTAAGTCTGCTGTATTTTAAGATTGATTATAGAGGGGGAATACAGAATCAAACTCTTTTTTTGCTTTTATGAATCAAACAAACAAAATGGTCACTTAATAGTGCAAAGGATTATGAAATTTCTTCCAGAATGTAATGTGAACCAGAGTGTGGCAAAAGATGGTCATTTCTAGTTATCAGAGTCGGACATTTGGATAGAAAAATGTCAAAGCAGACCAAGAAAGATGTCAACATGCAGACACAAAACAGAAAACATTATATAGAAAAGGGGAAAATAACTATAACAGAATAGAAAAACAAATCATGAAGAAACAAATAAAACAAAGATTAATGTGAAAGAAGAGTCACTTACAGATTAATGTAAACCTTCATTAAAACCTAAACAAAAGAAAACAAGGTTACATACAGACAAATACTTCTGTTTTTTCAGAATTTATTCATTTGTGACCTCAGGATTAGGAGCTGCAGGCTCAGCAAAAAGAAGCGGACGACAGAGACGTGTTTCCCCAATTTAAAATAAACAATTTATTATTCCTATTCTAAAACAGTGAACAATACAGCTGCCTACCCGGCAGCGACAATAAAAAGAATGGAGGAGTACCAGCGGTGAGGCTCGCAAAGTGTGCCTCTCAGACACCGCACTTTCAGTCTGTGACTCCAGTCCCACGCCCAACTCCTCCTTCAGCTGGCGAGACTCCTTGTGGGCCGTGAGTTTAACCCGCGTGCTGATCCGCGCTTCCACCGCGTCCACCCACGTCCAGCCTCACAGCTCCACGCACAGTTGGGGGCCGAGTCCTCCGTCACAGACAGCGAACACCGCTGGTCTCGCCCACACACGCCGCACACACACACACGGCTTCTGGATAAACAAGACAGCAGGCGCCTTCTTTCCCGGGACGTCCTCCGTCCACTTAGTTATGCCCACCCAGGATGAAAGAAGCTCCTCCACTCCGAGCGATCGGTGACCCGCCAGTGACCACGTGCATCTGTCACAAAAGCAGCCCGCAGCCCGCTGCCCGCCCGAACGCCGAGCCAGGACAACACGGAAGCGGAAGAGACCTCTCTTCGGCACTACTGGGCTCACCTCCTTTTATACAGTGCCCCCTGGTGGACCATAGGTCAGTCCCTTACCACCGGGTGAATTCAATCTCGCTACACATTGAATATTTCTATAAAAAATGTGCGTGCGTGCGTGCGTGCGTGCGTGTGCGTGTGTGTGTGTGTGTGCGCGCGCGCGCGCGCGTGTGTGTAATATTTAATTTTTGGATTTAGAAAAATGTTTTAGCATTTAATGAAATCTGATATAAAACTGTGATCCTAAAATTCAGTGATTCCTTTCATAAATGTTAAATATAGAGTGATTTCCTAAAATATGACATCACTCTGCAACAACAAAAGTCAGAGGGCTTTCCATCATACATAAAACAGGAATGTGAAATGAACAAAGCAGAATACTTACTTTATCAAGCAATGTATTTAATTCTATATTCATGGCAAATTTTGGCAGGACCAGTTCTCCACAAGTTATTACTTGTTGTGTTTTCACATTTCAAAAACTACTGAAAACAAGCCGTGAGCAATGTAAGAAAAGGTTTTCTAGTCCTGGATCTGGAGTCTTTCCAGTGGCAGAATTAAAGACCACAACTGGTAGAAAGCAAAGATGCACCAAACTTAGCAGGAAACGGTTGATCACACTGTTTTAATTACAGAGACTGAACAGCAGAGGGAGTATTTGTCTCAGATAACACATGGATGTATTTTACATTAAAAACAATCTTGGATGGTTTCAGCAAACCTGTTGTCTGTGTTTCATTGTTTTAGCTAATTAGTGAAAGCAGCTGACATATACAGGTGTGCCTGCATAGTGGGACAAACAGCTGAAATCAACTAACCTAAACTGTCAAGCAAAACATAAATGGTTAAACTGATAGAATAGAACTAAAAGTCAGGTCTATAAAGCTGTAGTGTCATTATTTTAACTCTCGTGAGACTGCGTAACAGACTTAAATGTTCATAAAAGTGCATTCAAATTGCATGTTATTATGAATAAAATAAAAAAAACTGGCTCTTCGACTCATTTTTTAGATTAGTATTTTCCAAAGAGAACAACCTATGATGGCATCAGTATTTATAATAGATCAGAGATTCGTGTCTGAAATCTCCCATCTTGTGTGATTCGTGTATCAGACTCTCTGTCCCGTCTGAGACTTTCTTTAACCAATGAGGTTTGGTGTGTGCCGATCCTGACCTCCTCTCTCTCTGATGTGGGCTGCTGAGTAATGGCCGTACATCCTTCAGTGTTCCTCTCCTGCTGCACATCTGACTGGATTAAATATGTGTAGAGGATTTATTGTCTGAAAAACCCCCACCAGAGCCCTACAAACACATTAGGCTTCCACATCCAGGCGGCTCTTCTGACACCTCCAGCTCTGCTTCTTCAGATGTTTTCTTCTCACTCACTCTGATTTATCTCATCCATTTCAATATCTTTTAAAACATTTTATTTCTTAGAGATCATTTCAGTGTGAGATTTAAAACCATATGATTGTTTAGGTTTTTATTTCCACTCACAGGCTCTCTTCACTCAGTTGGGCTGCATTAATAATTCATGACCCACATGTGTTCAAAGCAGACAGGGAGCATCTTCACTCAACCGCCACAATTATCATTATCAAAGACGAGGAACTTCATGCAAATGTGACTGAATTACCTTCAATCTGGAGTGAGTTCAAAGTTGGATTTCTTTATAGTTTAGTCCCTCTAAGTGTTCAAATCTAAAGCACTGAAGCCTTTGTTCGATGATCACACTGGTGGTGCTTTTCGTCAAAGCTGCAGAAAGTTGCTGTGAATTTGTTTGCAAACCTTCTGCTCTGCAAGACGATGGGGCTGCTTTGAAGCTGCAACTCAAAAAGGTGAAACAGCAGCTGGAGAGGAGCAGGGAGATCCTTCTGGTAATGACCACAGACATCCATCAAGAAGCAGATCCATCAACTGCGGTCTACCTTTGGACTATGTCTTTTTGAAGTCTCTGAGTACTATAGATTCCTTCTGCAGTTTGTCTTCAAAGTTTTTCACAAAATGTCACAAAATCAAACATCTTTGTCAGATGGGCTGTGTAATTACATAATTTTATTGAAATATAGCTTTCCAGATCCCAGAAAATAAACAAAAATCACAAGTTGATTTTATTTTCAGTTCACTTCAGTCATTTTGGAGCACTCTGGGAACTTTACAGGGAAAATAATGTTGTTTCAGACAGGACAGCAGTCCATCACAGGGCAAACAAACAGTGCATAAATAAAAATGCACCGTAATAATCAAGTTTTGAGTCTCAAAAGCATGGATTTTTACCTTTATTGTGGAACAGATTTACAAAATAACCACAAATAATATGATTAAATCATCCAGGTGTGTGCAGGTGAGCCTGCTATCAGTTTTGTTCTGAAAGACAAAGGTTTCTCTTTATAGCAGATGGTTGCAGTTTCTGTTTGTTTACATGTTTGTATTGTATTCAGTCCTTAATCTGCATCAGAAAACTACAGAGAAGTTAATCAACTGATTTAATGATATCAAATCAATGAAGTCACTATTCTGTTGTCTGAATAGGAAGACAGAACAGCACATGCAGACTGAGTTAGAAATAAAGATATTAAGGTAAATAATGCATGTCTTCAAACTTCATTTTAATCAAAAACACCTTTTTACAGTTTTTCAACCTGGCAGACCTTAGCCATAGATGCCGTTTTAACCTGGCGAGACTTCCCTCCATGCTTCCTGGAGCATCTCCCACGTGACGGACTGGCTTGATGGACTCTCCCTCAGGCTGCTCAGCAGAGTTCATATCAGAGACTTTGCTGGTTGCTCCATTACAGTCAGAATTCTGCTTATTTTTAAAATATATTTATTTTATTCAAAAGTTTATTTCATTCAAAAGGAAAAAAACTGAATATACAGAACACAAAACTAATTAGAATCAAAATGAGCAAAAAGAAGAAAATATCTTTTAATTTCTGCCTCTTTTTACAAAAGGGAATTATTAATACATTTTTAATTTCTAATTTCAACAGTACCAAGTAGCTCAGATACATTTACAAGGTCAATAATAAACAGTATGAACAGTTTAGGTCCGTGGACCGAACCTTGTGGTACTCCATATTTAATATCACAGTTCTGATTTAGTATCATTTATTTGAACAAATTGTTTTCTATTTTCTAAATAATCTTTTACCCACTGATGTGCCACACCTCTTATTCCATATTGTTTTTTAAGTAACCTTGAATGATCAATAACATCAAATGCGTTCTTTAAGTCAATCAAAAATACTAACAAAGTTGTTTATATTCTATTGCTGTTGATATTTTGTCTGTTAATTCTATTATTTCCGTTGCTGTTGAATGTTTGGTTTTTATTGAATCAGGGAAGATAAAGTGACACATTACAGATATAAGTGAATGGATCAACAACAGATTAGAAACTACAAATGACAGCTGCTAATCCATACATGGTTTGTACTGATGCATGCTGGACGTGTGTTTTGGATCATTTTCATGATGTTGGATGAAACCTAATTAAATGCTGTCTAATGTGTTTGGAATGGTGTCAGAAAATCTTGTGATAACCTTCCTTTCACTCTGTTCAAATCTCAAACTTTACCTCCTTCAGAGCATCTCCAGACCCTCATGCTGTGCAACACTAGAAAGGACTTTCTAATAATCAATTATAAAATTATGACACCCATACCAGGAGAATGATGTAGAGGACTGAAGCATAGATCTAAAAAAAAAAATCTAATTAGTTAGTGAAATTGATCATAATAACAATGTGTTTTTCTTTGGAAAACAAAAAAATTTCAAGTTATCCAAAATTCTGAGCAGGAGTGAAGCTTTAATTCTAGTCTGTGTCACATAGATTTAGCTAATTTCATGTCACAAAGTTTGCGGCCAAAAGTTTGTTTTAATATTATTAAAAGTCAGAAATACTTAAGAGTTTATCTGGTCGATTAACAGTTAAATGTCAAACTCAATGGAAGATTTAACTTCTCAGTAAAAACGAAACAATTCATGGGAAGCAAAACTACACTTTCCACATAATTACAACTAAACAAATCATGTACATATTCTGACATTCCACTGTTGTTACTGTAACTGATTGTTCATCCTTATTATTTCTCCACTTATGTTGAAACTTATATTTGACTAAAATAAAATAGCAAACATTTTATTTTTCTGTATGAGAATAACATTTACATGCTGAAATAATTGTCCACAAAATAAAGAGTATTTAATTTTATCTAAAGTTTGCATAAGTGTAAAGAAATAAAATGTATTTCAAAGACATAAAAAAAGAAAATTTTGACTTCTACTGAAATGTCAGCTCAAAAGTCACTAAACTTATTCAGTCAAAAATATCGATGCTTCACAAACACGATTTACAGATGAATAAAAGGAGACTGTGTTCACCAGCATCCTCTCAAAAGCTACATTAAAACAAATACAGAGAAAAGTTCCGTCCTGTTTATTTTGTTAATGAATGAAGGCATTTTTTTGTTTAAACAGTGACAGGAATCCAATACAAGTCGATATTATCAGCTGGCGTGAAACCGAAGCGGACCTGACATTTCTGTCCAACAGAGTTTGGATCAAAGAGCATCATGGGAAGTCAGTTCAGAGTAAAAACACAAACAGAGGCTCGCCTCACAAACTATGTTTGGATTAACAGCTGTCATTTGTTTTGAGCAGCTCTATAACACCAAATGTAAAGTTAGTGGAGATATAAAAATCTTTAAATTGAATGATTTCAGTCAAGAGAGCGGAAGACAATTAGCTTATATTATGTATTGATTTAATGAACACCACTAATAAAAGTTACACTTTAGATTTAGGGGGGGGGGAGGATACACATTCAAAATTAAGGTCAAAATATCCAGAAGAAGACTTTCAACAGAGAGGTAAGTTAACTATATATGAGTCTTTGTTTCTGTTTAGTTTGATCCATTTTGCTGTGTTTTCTCTAAACTCTGTGACACAGAATTCTTTTGAGTATGTTTGGACATCTAAGAGTCATGAAGGAGTCTTGGACCTGATATCTTGGGTGAAATCTTTCCCCTCCAGAAAACAAACAAACAAAATGTTAAGTTTCAACAGAGTAAGTGAAACTGGAAACATATTTGGATGCAGCCTGACCGTGAAGATGCTATCAGCCGCAAGCCGTAAACAGTCCGACCGCCTTGGATGTTGGGCAGAATTAAGTTTGTCTTGCAACAAAGAAACTCAACCAAATTCAGACGTTTTGCGTCGCCCTGTTACTCAAAGGAATATATCGATACCACGCACTGGAAAAAGTGAAAGAGCTTAACTGTACTGATCTTACCATATGTGATGTTTGAAACAAGAGACGGACCTGAGCAGGAAAACAGAACCAAAGTCAGGCTTGGAAATATAGTTTCTAAATAAGAAACGCTATACACAAACCGCATGTTCCAAATCAGTGCTTAAACAAACAAGAGCAGACCTGGACAAGAACAAATACATGACTATTTTAAGTGAGAGCTCTCATATACGTATGATTGTATCCGATGGGCATTCGCACAACATCAGGACACACAGGCGGCTCATGTCTGGTTTCCATCCTCCACAGAAGTCTCTGTCACGACTGCCCCGTAGCCCAGAATGCCCTGCGCTTCTGGTACGCACAAAAAGAGAAAGTATCTGGACCCTGTCAGAGCTTCTCTACAGACCCACAATTATACAGTGTATCCTAATTAAATCAGCTTTGATTGCTATTTCAAGTAATGGGAATAACATGAACTTGTGTGTTTGTTGAGTCCACCCATCTCACGCTGCGTTGGACTCTCTGTCCTGCTCCGTGTCCATCATGTCTGGAGCTGGTGACCGAGTGGGCATCGTGATGTTGATGAAGGGCTGACGTGGCAGGTGCTCTGCTCATGATCTGGGGTCAAACTCTAGATTGAGCTTGAAGAGCTCTAAGGAAAAGCAGGCTTTTGACATTATGCACCAGGCATCTGTCCCAGTATGTGGATTCATAACGAGTAACCAGCAAGTTCAGACTCCATCAAAGACAAACACTCAGTGGCACGCACACGTTGACATTTCTATAGAAAAGATGGCAAACAGAATACAGCAGGAACCCCTTCACATATGGGGCTAAAACGATGACAGAGTAAACTGAAACTGAAAAAAAATACATTGAAACTGAAGAAAAAAATAAACTGAAAAATAAAATGTTAAAACTGAAAAATAAAACATTGATACTGAAAGAAAAAAAATTGAAACCGAAAAATACACTGAAACTGAAACAAACCCACAAAAATAACTCTTTTTTACATTGACACTTTATTTTCAGAGTTTCTATTCATTTTTCAGTTTCACTTCAATTTTTTTCAGTTTCAGTTTTTTGTTTCAGGTTCAATTTTTTTTTTTTTTTNATGATGCTTTTCACCAGGGTCTCTCTGATGACATCAAGGATGAGATCGCCACCCGGGACCCCCCTGGGTCACTCAAAGAATTGGAACAGCTGGCTTCTCGGGTTGACCAACGGCTTCGTGAGAGGAGACGGGAGAAGGACCAACGTTCTCAGGTCAGACCGTTTCCTTATTACGCTCCTGACGTTGCACCCACTTCTGCCAAGCACCAAGCCAGACTGTTTCATAAATATTCCCCTGAAACTCCTGCTATGCCCCAAGAGACTCATAGCCTCCCTCCTGAAGAACCTATGCAGATCGGACGTACCCGCCTATCCCCTGAGGAGAGGGAGAGAAGGGTTCGCCAGGATCTTTGTTTTTACTGCGGCGGGAAGGAACACAGAGTTGCTCTCTGTCCATTTAAAAGCCCTGGCTCTGTTAGGGTGGGTGGTACCTTACTGAGTCCCATGTCAGAAGTCAAGACCCGTCCCCTGTCTGGATTAAGAGCCGCTTTCCCTCTGTCTCCTGTTTCTTGTGAGTTCCCTGTGTTCATAGACTCCGGTGCCGACACAGAGTTCATGGATGCCAAGCTGGCTGGAACCCTGAGACTGGGTTCCAAACCCCTTCCTCGACCTAAAGAGATTATAGCCATCGATGGTCATAGGATCTACAACAGCACACAGAGAACCAACCCCGTTACCATGGTCCTGGCTGGTAACCATCAGGAGAGAATATCTTTTTTACTTATCGACTCGCCTGATCTTCCCATTATTCTGGGCAACACCTGGCTCAAGAAACACAACCCCATCATGGACTGGATCAAGGAGAAGGTTCACAGCTGGAGTGCCTCATGTTCTTCCTGTCTCCTGAGGGCGGGGGTCTCCCCTAGGACCCCTAAGCAACTAGGCCCTAGTCCTGCTGTCTCCGAGTCCCCTGAGCAGCCACACCTTCCTCGTCTGCCTAGTCCTGCTGCACCTCCCATAGCTATTGCTTCCAGTCAAGACCAAGAAACGAGTCTTTCATCTAACCACCAACCTCTGGCCTCTTCCCAGTCACGTTTCTTGTGGCCCCCAGAGGTCCAGGCTGCATTCAATTCCTTGGATCTGACCTTTTCCTCAGCTCCTTTTCTGTGTACCCCTGATACACATATGCCTTTTGTGGTAGAGGTGGACACCTCCGAGACCGGGGTCGGCGCAGTACTGTCTCGACATTCTGCCACCGACAATAAACTCCATCCATGTGCTTTCTTCTCCCACAGACTCACACCATCTGAGGAGAATTATGAGGTCGGCGACCGAGAGCTCCTCGCCATCAAAAAGGCCTTGGAGGAGTGGCGAGACCGGTTGGAGGATTCTGAACATCCTTTCGTTGTCAGAACCAACCACTGGAACTTGGAACACCTCAGGACCACTAAGAGGCTCAACCCTCGTCAAGCCAGGTGGGCCCGGTTCTTTGATAAGTTTGACTTCACTCTCTCTTACTGTTCAGGCTCCACAAACACCAATCCTGAGGCCCAGTCTAGAGTCAACGGGTCCTGTTCTGCTTCTACTGTTCTGTCTGACCCAGCCAGTGTTCAGCCCCTTTCCGTACGACGGACCATCACCAGTAGCTGCCTGGATTATCTGATCAAGCTTAGTAAGACCTCCAGCCCGCCTCCTGTACAATGTCCTGCTGACCGTCTGTTTGTTCCTGACACCCTAATCACTACAGTATTGGACCACTGTCATGACTCTGATCCCTGCCGCCATCCTGGCCTTGCCAAGACCGTGTTAGCCGTCCAGTCCCGCTTCTGGTGGCCCTCCCTCCGCAAGGATACCTGTGAGTACGTTAAGGCCTGTGCTGCCTGTGCAGAGACTAAGTCTTCCTGTCTGTCTCCTGCTGGTCTGTTTGTGCCCCTGTCCATCCCCCACGCAGCCTCTGTTCCCGTTGCCCGTCGTTGTCTGAGAGTTGGACGAGGAACCAGGCCTACTCTCTACAGAACTTCTGCGGGCTACGCCCGTTCTGCTCCACGCCACCGCTCTCACGACCCCAGGTGCCCCCCTGTACAGAGGTTTTGGCCTTCATCTACGGACCTGCCCATCAGATTGGGATGCTGTAAGTTAGCCCCCAGGTTTGTGGGCTCCTTTCACGTGGCTGTCTTGGTCGTTCCTGGGGCTGCCCGCCTGTCGTTGCCTTTTTGCCCAGAACCAAGGCAAAGTCCCGAAGTCCCCGAGTCAAGTCAAGTTCCCGAAATCCCCAAGTCAAGTCAAGTTCCCGAAGTCCCCGAGTCAAGTCAAGTTCCCAAAGTCCCCGAGTCAAGTCAAGTCCCCGAGTCAAGTCAAGTCCCCGAGTCAAGTCAAGTCCCCGAGCCAAGTCAAGTCCCCGAGCCAAGTCAAGTCCCCGAGCCGAGTCCAGTCCCCGAGCCGAGTCCAGTCCCCGAGCCGAGTCCAGTCCCCGAGCCGAGNCACTGTTTTTGCGCCGGGCGCGCGCTTGAGGGGCGGGGCTTCTAGCCTGCATATTATTAGCATTCATGGAGGAGTGAGCCAGCCAAGCTAGAAGCTAGTGAGCCGGTCCGGCCAGCTGAGACCAGAAAATCAATGGCTGCTTGCAGTTAGGAAAAACCAACAGTAAGTATGTCGGTTTTTGATCTTTTACAGAGATGAATCATTGTAAATAAGTTTCGTTTTTAATTAATTATGTTTGATAAAGGTGCGGTGGAAAAGCTAACGTTAGCCAAGTCGTGTTAGCAAGCTAACCTCTGGGTAGCTCCAGCAGGTAGCCTGTCTGTAGACCAGGAGAGCTGAAGTACATCTCATTAACAGGTTAGCAGGAAATATTCAGCAGCCTCTAACCCAGAACAGCAGAATGTAGAGCATTACATCTGCTCTGGGGCTAATCAGGACTTTGTTCTCTTTACTAGTGCAGGCTAACAGGTGAAGTGCTGCACGAGTCAGGCACCAGGAATTCAGCTCAGACCTGTTTATACCCAGATCAGTTGAATAATTCAGAATATTTATTATTCAATATGGTTCTTGCACAACCTCAATGTTTATAGTTTTTTTTGTTTAGATTGATTCATTTTTTAAGTGTTTGTCAACTTTATTGATCAATTGATCAGAGTAATGTTTAATGTAAGTGTAATTAGTACCTTTATGGATTATTTATAGTTGTATTAAGATATAAATTGTGTTTTATTTTCTGTTCTTGAGATGCTGTTTGCATGACGTTCATTCCTGTGCCTGAGCTGAGTGAGAAGAAGTCCAAAGCCTGTCATCGGCGTCTCCCAGACTTCCTGCAAAACCTTAAAACTACAGGTTTGTATTGTCAGTCAGTTAAAGTTAAAAATCATAACAAAGGTAACAAAAAAGCAGATATGGACATGTGTATTTTAAAACCTACAACACAGAAAAATTGTCAACTTTCATTTTTGAATGTTTTGCTTCTACAAATTCACTCTTTTTTTAATTTTTCAGTGATCTTGATCAATAGATCTTCACTTTCTGAAGCTCTTTCAAAATGTTATATTATTTTTTTACTTTGGCTGCATTTTCACTGTGTCCACTACTTGACCATTTTCATAGGAATGGTTTAAGTCACTTAATGCTGATGTAAATCTTTATAGACATTAAAGAACCAGTGTCAACACATAACAGAAAACCTAACAAAGTTAAACGAGATCAGATGTTTTTGTTACCAGCCGTGCTGTGGAGATAGTTTATTTTCTTAGCTGATTTGATTTAAAAAATGACAACGATAAAGCAGATTGACAAACATGAAATGGTATTTTAGCACCAACAAGCTGAGAACTATTAGCTGAAGACATGT
>SSNR01000244.1:790311-944891 GCA_006937965.1 Callopanchax toddi | reverse complement strand
ACAACACAGAAAAATTGTCAACTTTCATTTTTGAATGTTTTGCTTCTACAAATTCACTCTTTTTTTAATTTTTCAGTGATCTTGATCAATAGATCTTCACTTTCTGAAGCTCTTTCAAAATGTTATATTATTTTTTTACTTTGGCTGCATTTTCACTGTGTCCACTACTTGACCATTTTCATAGGAATGGTTTTATTTAAGTCACTTAATGCTGATATAAATCTTTATAGACATTAAAGAACCAGTGTCAACACATAACAGAAAACCTAACAAAGTTAATGAGATCAGATGTTTTTGTTACCAGCCGTGCTGTGGAGATAGTTTATTTTCTTAGCTGATTCAATTTAAAAAATGACGAGGATAAAGCAGATTGACAAACATGAAATGGTATTTTAGCACCAACAAGCTGAGAACTATTAGCTGAAGACATGTGCTACAGCAGATGATCGATCACATGTTAAATGATGTATTGTCAGGTCCTGTCTTTAACTTCTATCATTTATTCCTGTTCATATTTTTGCACTCAGTCATGTAGCTGAACTGGACAAATATTATTTGGAAAAATTTGATACATTTCAAAGATACACATGAAAAGATCCTAAGTCTGAAGAACTACTGATTCTCCAAACTCCATGGATGCAAAATATAAGAAAATGAGGGCCAGTTTTAAACTTTTGCACAATATTGTGCATGCCCCACATTTATATATATTTATTAGCTGTGCTTTTTTAAGATCATTAAAATATTGCATCATCCGTTTTCTATACCTGTGTGGTCCTGTTCAGGGTTCAGGGAGTTTATCTCAAACAGGTAACACCCTGAACAGGCCGTCAGTCCATCAGTGCTTTACTGTTGTTTACTGTAGTGATTTGACAGACACCTCTATCCTAATCCACTTATAAGCTAAATTTGTAGTTTATAGATCAAAATTATTACATTGAACTGAAGAGTATAATAGCACTTAATATTTCTGGGAACTGATGCTCATTCTAGTGAATGGAATGAAAAAAAGAACATGGAGGTTTACTTCATAAGGCCATACTTAATGATGATTAGCATGCTATGTGTATATGCTAATCTGCACACATCAGCTGTAACTGTGATTTCTCAAATCACCTTGACTCCCCTTCAGCAGGTGTGACAGAAAAAAAGGACAACGCCAGACCTTAAGGAAAAACTACCTTTAGGTAGCCACCAGTTGGTAAAGGAGTTTATAAAGTCATTGTATTAATTACACAGTTGATTTCAAAGCTTTGTCATATGCACAGTAAAGAAACACATTTCCCTGCACAATGAAATTCTTACCTTACTGACTAAAATGGATGTCAAAAAATGTACATCTAAGCATAAGATACATAAAGATAAAATAGGTAAACTAGCAATAATTTCTTTAAAAGATAGATGTAAACTATACATTTTTATAGCAGTTGATCACAAACCAGTTTCAAGTAACATCATGTGGTATCTGCTGGAAATCCTGAACCCTTTCTGAAGATGAATGTTTTGACAAACGTCAGTTAAAATGTGTTTATTAAATTGTCTTTTTGGTCTTGTACTGTATATGATTGTATCTGTACAGACTAGACATTGAACTTGATATGAAGAATAAAACTGAAATTCAGGCCAACTGTTAGACATCTGCTGGAACTGAAACATCTAAAACCATTAGTTTTACTGTTTCTTTTATGTGTGTTGTGATTACATCATAGGATTAATGTTGCTAATTCTTACATTGGTTTTGATATTTATGCAATAAATTACCCATTTGTATCTGATCCCAGGATCAAGAGGAACTCCAGAGCCTCCAGGAACAAGAGGAACTCCAGAGCCTCCAGGATCAAGAGGAACTCCAGAGCCTCCAGAACCAGGATCAAGAGGAACTCCAGAGCCTTCAGAACCAGGATCAAGAGGAACTCCAGAGCCTTCAGAACCAGGAACAAGAGGAACTCCAGAGCCTTCAGAACCAGAACAAGAGGAACTCCAGAGCCTTCAGAACCAGAACAAGAGGAACTCCAGAGCCTCCAGAACAAGAGGAACTCCAGAGCCACCAGAACAAGAGGAACTCCAGAGCCTCCAGGAACAAGAGGAACTCCAGAGCCTTCAGAACCAGGATCAAGAGGAACTCCAGAGCCTTCAGAACCAGGATCAAGAGGAACTCCAGAGCCTTCAGAACCAGGAACAAGAGGAACTCCAGAGCCACCAGAACAAGAGGAACTCCAGAGCCTCCAGGATCAAGAGGAACTCCAGAGCCTTCAGAACCAGGATCAAGAGGAACTCCAGAGCCTCCAGAACCAGGATCGAGAGGAACTCCAGCGAACAGTTTCATAACTTCAACACCTTGATTGTATTCAACTTATTTCTAGTAATAATATTGTAAATACATTTAAAAGATTTTTCATAAAATTGTGATGTAAATTTAAGATAAATGTTACTGAATTTTAATTTTGAACATTTGAACACCTGCAATTTGATTAGTTTTGAGTTAAACATTTTTATAATCAACATTGTCATTTAGGTTTCCACAGCGTTACAGAACTAATCTTTTATATGTGACATCTGAAAGTAATAAAACATGAAGTGAATTGGTTTTGTCACTCATTGAAAGGATCAGTTAATTGTTTTGAATATTTATTGATAACATGATAGTTTATATGCACACAATTCAAGGATAACAAATGTCACTCTCTGCTGAGAATGATTATATTAAACAATTATTGAATGTGCAGAGAATTTCTGATATTAAAACTATCTAGTAATCTGAATTCTTTGAAGCTGGTGGAGGTGAGATGGTGTCATTAAAAATATTAGTCCAATGTTGATTAAGTCAGATTCTGTTCTGTGATCAGATGACGTTTGTTCAGCCGTTTCTGAAGGTGTCATCGTCCTTTCAGATCCTTGGATTGTTATTAATCTATAAAAAATAGACAAAGCAAAAATATGAACAGGAATAAATGATAGAAGTTAGAGACAGGACCTGACAATACATCATTTAACATGTGATCGATCATCTGCTGTAGCACATGTCTTCAGCTAATAGTTCTCAGCTTGTTGGTGCTAAAATACCATTTCATGTTTGTCAATCTGCTTTATCCTCGTCATTTTTTAAATCGAATCAGCTAAGAAAAACTATCTCCACAGCACGGCTGGTAACAAAAACATCTGATCTCATTAACTTTGTTAGGTTTTCTGTTATGTGTTGACACTGGTTCTTTAATGTCTATAAAGATTTACATCAGCATTAAGTGACTTAAATAAAACCATTCCTATGAAAATGGTCAAGTAGTGGACACAGTGAAAATGCAGCCAATGTAAAAAAAATAATATAACATTTTGAAAGAGCTTCAGAAAGTGAAGATCTATTGATCAAGATCACTGAAAAATTAAAAAAGAGTGAATTTGTAGAAGCAAAACATTCAAAAATGAAAGTTGACAATTTTTCTGTGTTGTAGGTTTTAAAATACCCATGTCCATATCTGCTTTTTTGTTACCTTTGTTATGATTTTTAACTTTAACTGACTGACAATACAAACCTGTAGTTTTAAGGTTTTGCAGGAAGTCTGGGAGATGCCGATGACAGGCTTTGGACTTCTTCTCACTCAGCTCAGGCACAGGAATGAACGTCATGCAAACAGCATCTCAAGAACAGAAAATAAAACACAATTTATATCTTAATACAACTGGAAATAATCCATAAAGGTACTAATTACACTTACATTAAACATTACTCTGATCAATTGATCAATAAAGTTGACAAACACTTAAAAAATGAATCAATCTAAACAAAAAAAACTATAAACATTGAGGTTGTGCAAGAACCATATTGAATAATAAATATTCTGAATTATTCAACTGATCTGGGTATAAACAGGTCTGAGCTGAATTCCTGGTGCCTGACTCGTGCAGCAGTTCACCTGTTAGCCTGCACTAGTAAAGAGAACAAAGTCCTGATTAGCCCCAGAGCAGATGTAATGCTCTACATTCTGCTGTTCTGGGTTAGAGGCTGCTGAATATTTCCTGCTAACCTGTTAATGAGATGTACTTCAGCTCTCCTGGTCTACAGACAGGCTACCTGCTGGAGCTACCCAGAGGTTAGCTTGCTAACACGACTTGGCTAACGTTAGCTTTTCCACCGCACCTTTATCAAACATAATTAATTAAAAACGAAACTTATTTACAATGATTCATCTCTGTAAAAGATCAAAAACCGACATACTTACTGTTGGTTTTTCCTAACTGCAAGCAGCCATTGATTTTCTGGTCTCAGCTGGCCGGACCGGCTCACTAGCTTCTAGCTTGGCTGGCTCACTCCTCCATGAATGCTAATAATATGCAGGCTAGAAGCCCCGCCCCTCAAGCGCGCGCCCGGCGCAAAAACAGTGACAGCAAACAACTTGAAAAAAAAAGAACTGAAACTGAAAAAAAAAACTTGAAACTGAAAAAAAAAAACTTGAAACTGAAAAAAAAAACTTGAAACTGAAAAAAAAATTGAACCTGAAAAAAAAACTGAAACTGAAAAAAATTGAAGTGAAACTGAAAAATGAATAGAAACTCTGAAAATAAAGTGTCAATGTAAAAAAGAGTTATTTTTGTGGGTTTGTTTCAGTTTCAGTGTATTTTTCGGTTTCAATTTTTTTTCTTTCAGTATCAATGTTTTATTTTTCAGTTTTAACATTTTATTTTTCAGTTTATTTTTTTCTTCAGTTTCAATGTATTTTTTTTCAGTTTCAGTTTACTCTGTCATCGTTTTAGCCCCATATTCACACAGGATGAATACCCCAAAACCGTCCAATACCTAAATGGTCTTTGCTGGGTTTTATAGCGAGGTGCATTAAAAAGATTTTTTAACCGTTTTAAAGTGAGTTTTGTTCTATAGAGCTATGATGTCTGACATCTAACAGCAATTCCAAACCAGCCGGTCCATTTTCTGAACCGCTTCATCCAGTCAGGATCGGGGGGAGCTGGTCACCATCACAATAGTCCAAACCAGCCAAGACAAGTGGGTTGCTGCATCTTAAAACAGCTCCAGTTTACTAAATATCACAATGATTTATTTTGTCCAAGATCATTTTTTAAACCTTAACATCTCAATTTTTGATTACAGTTTCAGTTATTTTACTTTTATTTTTAAAATTTTCCTGCTGGACCTGACCCCTGGATGCACTGGGAGTGCTTTATTTTGTTGCTGGTGGTGATATTTGTAAAAGGAAGTGGAGTTCCATGTAAAATTAACATGAAGTGAAACGGCTGATGGCAGAGTAAAGGTTTACAAGACTGTCACATAAACTATGACATTTTGAAGATCGGAGCTGTTTTAAGACAACAGCAGTACATCTCGGTCTTTGCTGTACTCAGACTAAGTAATCAGATCTTTAGGATTTAAAATGTATTTCTGCAGAGATTCTTCAGGAAACGATCTAACAGGTAGTAACTTTCTTACAGAAACATACTTCAGAACAACCAAAATTATGCTTTACCTTATATAGGGCAAGTGATCATATTTGATCACTTGTGCATTGTGGGGGTTATAAAATCACTTGTGGGCCTTTTATAAACATCATAGATTTAAAAAAAACCCTATCAGCAGCTAACGTTTGGAATATAAACATTATGTTTTTAAAACACTGTGTTGGCAGCTAAGGATAAGATTAAAATATGTGGCTCAGGAACAGAACTATTGAGATGATCAAATGCAACAATGTAGCATGAGGAGAAGATGTAAAGGGAGCAGTCCTTGGTAACCATAGCAACCTGACCTAAGATGATGCAAGAGGTCCAGAGTTGATAGTGGAGCACAGGGAAGAGGCTACACCCTGGGTTGAAGTTGTCCCATCCCTGTTTCTACTGGTTCTGTGGTGAGATGTGAGCCTGCAGAGAGACATTTTTTCTGCAGACCTCCTGATTGATAAAGCTTTTTAAAATGGTAAATGGCCTGTATTTATAGAGCGCTTTCTAGAGTGTTGTACACTCCCAAAGTGCTGTACAACACAAACAGTCATTCACCCATGCACACACACATTCACACACTGGTGGTGATAGCTGCCCTGGGGTGCACTGACAGATTTGGGGATGCCATGCACCTGCGCCCTCCAAGGCCCTCTGACCACCACCAGTAGGCAAGGTGGGTGAAGTGTCTTGCCCAAGGACACAACGACAATGTCGTTCACGTTTGACACAGTTGATCAAATTTCCTTAACTTTGAGAAAACCTGTATAGTGACTTTCTTGGATAAAATATCATTTCTGACAGCATGCTTTAACTTTTGATTTGCAGCTTAAACCGGAAACTTTTATAAAATTGTTTTAAAATGTTTTACAAAAAGTTTTTTTTAAGTCCAAAAAGTACCATCATTTTAAAAACAGTTTATAATTTTTTAAAAATGAAAAGGATATGTCATTTTAATAGTCCCCAATAACACTCAGTTGTTAAAGTTTTTCTGTGAGAGAGTTAAAGAGTGTCATAGCTCAAAGTTTCAGGGTCTTTGATGAAATGTAGGGGAGTAGCGACATCATATGGATCAGTCGTCAGCATGTCTTAGTCACAATAATCTGAAGAAGCCATGTTGGCCTCATCATATCAGCAGAATGCTATCGTTGTAGCTGTACTGTAGCAGCATCATGATTGCCTTCACACCAAAGGAGGTTTTCCAAATTTGTTATAATCCAGCCATGTTCTGAAGATGGCGGGTGTTGCAAACAAACAGAGAGATGGATTCAGTCTGTGACTGACATCTAAGAAGCCACGCGTCATTATGTAGTTAAAGCTGCAGATCAAGTGTTATTTCTGCTGGTGTGACCATGCATAAATTGTAAAGCAGCAGAAAAACAGGCCACAGAAAATTGAGCTTGGCCACGCTCCCTTTTTAAACCATTAAATTAATTTCAAGCCTGGGGGAAAAAAATGTTTTCAACTAATAAGACAACAGAAGAGAGATGGCAGCTGCATGACACAGAAACAAAAATCACAAGAAGCAGAATGTTAAATTTCACGTAGATCTGGAGTTAAAATGTACAAATATGATGTTGCTAAATGAACAAAAAATAGGTTGATCAAAGTTATTATTTCATAGGCCTTTGGGTGAAAACCATCTGTGAAAACCTCAAAACAAATTCATTATATCAATAAAAAGTAAGATCTAACAAAAAGATGACAAAAGAATCAAAATGATGCTCAATGTGAACCTTGTTTGAGTGTTTTAGCTGTTTTAACAAGACTATTAAGCACATTCAGTAGTCTTTATGTGCTCATGTGGTCAAATGTGACATCTGTTTGATTTGCTTTGCTTCGACTTACAGTTACAGTATGTCAAGTTATGGCGGATCCCTCCTGTTGCTCTATTGAAGAGAAGTCAGTGATGATTTGGTTTCAAAGCTGAAGCCTTTGATGTCCCAAGCTTTTATTTCCCTTAACTATTGGTTTATTGTTAAAGCAGTAATGCTCAGTTTCATTTATTTGACCAGTATATCTTAAAAAACGAACCACCACTTCCTGTCTTTTTGTTTCTCAATCTAAACTCAGACAAAATGATTGTTTTGGTGGTAAAATTCTGGTTGTGTTCATTCAGTTCATATCAATAAACATCTCTGGAGGTCAGGGGGTAGTGGTCGGGCTCCCCGGGGGACATGAACAAAGCTGGTTCTGGTTTTAAACACTGTAACAGTCACAGGAGGAGCTAAAGGGGGTCCGGAGGATGTAGACTTGATCCTGTCAGTGAAATAAGGCCCGGCCAAGAAGATAGCCAGCAGGGTTTGTTTCCCCCTGTCAGTGAAGAGAGAAGACCATGAAAAGCATAAATACAGCACTTCCTCCTCCTTCTGCTCCTCAAGGTTTTTCTCCATCCTTTGCATCTCTTCCTTAATCTCTCACTGATAGAAACTACCCAAAAAACCCATAATGTACCTAGATAGGAGCGCCACTGACACAAGAAATAACTGTTTGTTGGCAAAACTTTTAAAAAACACAACAATTTTTTTTGTTTTAAGTTTGAAAAAGGAAAAAAAAAACATAATTACAGCTGACACAATTCTTCCACAGTTTACTGTAGGGCTTAAGTACATAAGACAACTTAATTCTGATCTTAAAGATGCAATCAAGGCTTCTCTCTTCTCTTTGTTGCACTAAACAGTCCTAAGAGCTTGTGCTTGCTGATTGTTGTGCAAAACAAACAAAGACGAGCAGACCCAGAGCAATGATTAGAGAAATCAACAAATCCTCAGCAGGACGTGAACACATGGGGCCTGCAGGCTGGATCGGGTTATTTGGAAAGGGTGAGTCAGTGTTGGACGACCACGGGTGCATGTGAGGAGGGGAAGGAGGGGGGGGGTGACCGAGGGACCAGAGGTGCGAACTCTGAGCCGATGGTGCGGCCTCTCTCAATTTTAGTTTACCATATCCGTCATGGGAACATCACTTGTATTTTCTTTTCATTACAAGACCGATCTCCTCACAATCCGTTCAAACAACAGTGGAATAACAGCTTGTTTGTTCTGTGCAGCCTCTGAGGAGAGACTGAAGGACTGTTGGGATCAATGCAAGCCTTTTCACTCATTATAAAGAACAATAAGAGTAAGAATGTTTTTTTTAGGCATGCACATTAAAATCTGTTTAAAAAAAAAGGTAAAAAAATAAAAAGACTTCCATCCCCAGATTTAAAAGTCCAAAAGTGGAAAACAGACAGACGTTTTAGCCCAGCCTGAAAGCGTGAGCAGATGTTTCTGTCTCGGTTTATTTGGCCAGACAGGTGAGTGATGCATAATGCTTGGAACTGGCACGTCTCTGCACCGCTCAGCTCTTTCTCTGCCTAATTGTCCTTCCCACACATAGCCTGGTTCAGATCAGACCTGACAGAGTGTGTGCTGCAGACATACAGAATTACCCCGTGTGTGTGTGAAACACTTAAGGCTCTGTTTAGAGTTCCCCTGGACTTGTTTAAGATCCGTTTAAACTGCACACATGGACCTGGCTTTGAGGCTGGGGTGTGGCACATCCTGGCATATCAAAATAAAAGACGATCATCACTGGTTACAAGTCAAACGGCGGCGCCAGTGCGCCACTGTAGGGTTTTGTGATGTTTCTACGGTAACAAAAATTCCACTGGTTTTAATATTGTCTGCAAATTGCATTGGATCAAATCAATAGGGTTTATGCACGGTCACTTCCTGGTTGCGATAGACTCTGCCCCTCCCTTCCGGTTCAACGCTGTTCCCACACAAACTGGACAAAATGGATTTTTTTACCCGTTTTCTTCAAGACCTGCCGCGCATCACAGTAGACGATGTCCACCGGATTTTTGAAAAACACACAGAGACGTCTGTGAGCAAGCGGGTGAAGGACTTTAAGCTGTATATACTGTAACCAGCTTTATTCATGAAATTGAAGGTAAGCTAACAGCGTTAGCTCGTAGCTTCCATCATCAAAAAACAGTGAGACAAATCTATATAGCCGTGATCGTGGGCTCCAACTGCTTCCCAACTTTCAACTTTCTCTGGTCTAGCTGTACGTTATCAAACACCAAGTCTTCATTCACCAAAAGAATAGTTGTTCCAGTGAAATAACACATGAACGGCGCCGTGCCTCCTCCTTTAGCCTCCTCCACTCGGCTCTTTACTGTGCTGCAAATTGTCGACTGCAGACACGGTGTGGTTAGAAATGATCGCGTTTTCTCTTCTTAAGTTCACAATTCTTCCTTTTTGTAGTTATTTATTCAGTGGAAATGTGTGGAAACGGACTGATGAATTATATTCAGCTGATGCGGTACACAACTGAACACAGCAGTGTTCAGCTGTCGAGGATTCCCGTCCGCTGATACTTATATGATGGCTTCATTTCTTAGTGCTATAATATATATATCATACTGTACTATACTATACTATTACTCGTTTTGATTATAAACAATATCTTTAGCTGGAAATGCACTCTAACTCTGGAAATCTTCACGTTTCAAATGGAACCGGAAATGGTCCCACAAGTTAATTTTAAACCGGAAGTTCTACTAAGTACTCTGTGCATAAAGCCTATTGTCAATAGAAATGCTCTGAAAATATGTCCAACATCCAAAAAGGAAAATCCTTCATTACAGGTTGCCACAAAAGGATCAGCAAATTCAGTTTTTTGGCAAGCCCCAAATAGATCTCAGGGGTTCTAATCAAAAAACAAAAACAAAACAGGTAAGTCCAAGTTCACAATAATCACACTCTTTATCAGTGACCTCTAAATTAGAGTTTAAATGCATTTTAGTTGTGTCACCATGTGACTCTGTAACTTGCAAAAGTTTATATTCCTTTTGGCAACTTAAAAAATGAATTTTGCAGGCAAAACATATTTAATAAACATAATATGCATGTCACACCCAAAGTACTTTTAGTTTTTAAACAGTCAAAAATCAAAATCAAATATGCTTGTCACATAGCATTAGGGCCCTTTTGATCATTCATTACATATTCGGTTATCTCTCTAAATGATAACAAAATGTAGATTGACTGGATTGATACTTCAGGTTTGACTGCTGTCTGTGTCCATGTCACTCTGCACTCTAAGAAACTTGCCCATATAAAAAAGCAAAAACGTAAACTTTAAAATCCCTTTAGGAGACGAGAACTACTTCGAGGGAGCACCACTAACCCATACAGCTGACTAGGTTTTTACCCTCACTGATTTAGCTAGCAGTATTGAGGAGTACCTATGCATGCATGGGAACATTCTAAGTTTTTTTTATATTTGTTCAGTGTCATTTGCAGTTTTCTTTGCAAGTTTTCTTTTAGTTTAACCATCTAAAATGCAAAGACTCTACTGTGTGGGAGATTGGTTCAATTCATGACCCAAACCGTGTGTCAAAGTGGGTAAGATACTGAACCCACAACCTTCTGGACACCATCAAATGGCTGCTCTCTGCTCCTCAAATGCAGAGAACAAATTCCACTATGTATATGTGGCTGCAGATTCCCCTTTTCCTTAAAATATCAACATGCTGAACATTAAGGCACATTCTGCAACATACGTTCAGCTCTTCAAAATGTTTGCTATTTAAATGAATGTTATTGCAGTTCTTTAAATTATCCTGTTGGGTTGGTATCCCAGCACAGTGGCTCACCCTGGACAGGTCACTGCAATGCAGGTAAACACATAAACAAACAATATGCATGCACACTCACACCAAAGGCCAATTTAGAATCTGTGATGGACCTAACATGCTTGTTTATGGATTGTGGAAAGAAACCAGAGAAAAGGGTTAGTGTACAAAGAGAACAGACAAACTTCACACAGAAACTTCCATTAGAACAGAACCAAAAGCTTTTATGCTGTGAGATGACATCACACTTCACAGGCCCCACATTTGGTTTATACAAGAATACGTTTATTTGTGGCAGACACACCTTTCAGATTATTTGTGGCAGACACACCTTTCAGAGTTTTTAATTGACTTTTGGCATCAAAGGGCTAAAACAAAATCAGAACTTGTTGACTTTGATGTCCTGGTCCAAAATAACTTCATTTTCATTCAAATCCACCAAGTGGAGGTGACAGCCTGAGTTTTTTTTGTAAAGATACGGCCAATTTATTTGCGCAGTTAATTGAGTCAATATTGCAAATAAATGAAAAATTGTTCAGCTATTCTTCTGTGCCACAGCATGTTCTTTAAGCCCTTCTTGTGCTTGATCTCTGAGTCCTTGAGATAGCTTCCTGCCATAATAGCATGTGTGAAAAAGCAGAACATGAGCTGCTCATTTTGAAATCACGCTAACACCAGAGTGGAACTGGAAAATGTCTGTTTTGAAAAATAAATCCAGGGCTTATCTTGTGAGAGAATCAAAGGAGTGTTTTGAGCATTATGCTGGCAATTATTGTCTGTGGGCTTTGGGGCTATCCAGCTATTCTGTGTGCTCTTTTTTTATGAAGACTCTCCATATATATACCCTCTCTTTTTTTTTTTTGGTCTGAACCTAGCTTTTAATGTAACTGCAATCAACCACAACAAGATTTTTGAGGCCCCGCGTTCATCCTTTAGAAATCCCACCAAACGTGAGTAGTATTGGAATTCCGGAGCACCATGCCAACCGTGAAGCCTCCCTGCCTCTCACAAGCACTGTGTGGAGGAGCAATTTTCCTCCGGCTGGCGTTCCCAAAGCTGCCTCACCTGGAACCAATCTGTAACACAATCGAAGGGTCCTGACTTGAAAGCCCATTCCTTCCCTTTGATAGTCTCTTCTTTGGTAGCCTGCACTGTGCTGGAAACAGGCCTTTAGTAATCTGCAGATACCAAAGAGCCAAGGATTGAGACAAGTATTCACCCATCAAAGTGTATTATGCAAATAATGTAGAAACAAAGCTCAGATACTCTTTGTTTTCCTGCTTTTTCTCTCTGATGAAAGGGACTGCTGGAAAATTTAAAGCGTTCTGTCATCCTATCCTGTTCTCTCTGGATAATGTTTCGTTCTTTAGGATTTGAAACAATAACTTTGAAAATAACGTGTGTATTCCTCTAATGACAGGTGAGTCAATCACTAAACCACTTTCTTTACAGGTTAGCTCTGAAAACAATCTAATCTGTGTCTTTGCTTCCAGGTGAGGAGACTTTAAAGGCTGTCTATTAGGATTCTTTATCCTTGAGTCAACATGCCAAATCATATTTCCTTCCTTCACTTCTTTTCTTTCAGGCACAAACTTGGACCTGTCCACACCGATTTAGCTTTTAGTTATATTAGCAGCTTTGTGCTTATTTTGTTGAAGAGTAAAAATAAGATTAGAAATGCTAAAACATGTTTTTACACAATGAATTCATGAGATGCAGTAGAATTCAAACGTCTTCGGTTATCTGGTGTCCTTTGAATAGCCTCATTCTTACGTGTGATTTTAATTCAGTAATTGGCTGTAATTGAATCAGCAGCACAGGAACAGAGTGTATGGATGTAAATCTTGAAATGAAAGGGACTTTTGTTCAGAGATCCTTCCCTTCACGCGATCCCAGTTGTTTAGGGGAATCAGAAAATCACAAACTGTTATCTATTTATGTTCTCTATGGTTTCATATTTGCAGCTCTAATGAGTAAAAAGTTGCATCAAACAATACGCTCCTCTGCTCATGTAAAAACGAATAAATCCCCACTGAGTTTCCTATTCTTTGAAACTTTGATTCATATTGTTTCAAATCATATCTAAAGATGAGTTATCAGATTTTGTGAGTAATTTGATGATTTCATAGTTTTATAATATTTGGAAGATGAAAAGAAGCCACATTTCAAATAATTCCTCAAAACAAAAACAAAAAACATTACATAACAGTGCAAATAGCAGATGAATAAATAAACAAACAAATAATTAAATGTACAAGCAAAATTTTGTTAGAAACTTTGAAAAAAAATCTTCAAGGAAATATACACGACAGAGAGCATTTACATGATTTCCTCTACGTTTTTATTTTTTAAATTCAGATTTCACTTTTTTATAGGTTTTTACAGGTTTGTTTAGTTCTTTCATATAACCTATATATTCATTCATATTTGGTTCTATAATGTTTTTATTTTCTTTCTTCTTGTATATTCCTATAAATACTCTTTTTTGGATTGATTTTAAATACAGACAGGAAATGTGCCATATATTGTCACTTTATTAACCCCTTATGAACCAGTTTAGCTAATTAGCATCAAATCACTTTTGGCCTTGAAGCGACCAGATGAAGTATTAGGATTAGTACTTTCATCAAACACCTGCTATATCCACTCCTATACATGTCTATACTGCCCTCTGGTGGAGGAACTACAAGTTAAACAAGCTAATTTTCTTGCCCTATTACTGTTTCATTTTGACATAATTAGCCTACATAATAAAAACCGATCATTATATAGTAGTTTTATAAATAACAGACAATACATAGTTTTTAATAACTAGATTTTTTAAAATTATTTTCATAATTTAGGTTATTAATTTACTACTAGAAAATAAAAATTGAAAAAAGGAAAATGTTACAAAAGGAAAAAAAACTATCTTCCTCAAAAAACACACTGGACTTTGACTTTTTAAGTATATTTATTAGTCATAAAAATGGTTCATCATCTTCTTCATAAAACACGGGTTGGAAGAAATCACATTTTAGTTATTAATATATTCTTCATATTTATTTTTAAAACGTACTATTTTTTCAGCACATCAAATTAGCAGTGCTTTACATAAAAGAGTAATAAACCAGTAACAATATTCTACTAAAGTTTGCCTAATTATCTTTTTATTTAAGGCAATGAAAAATGATCCGACTCCTGTCACGGAAACATTTCTTCATCACAAGTTTTTCTGAGGATAAGTGAGCTCCATTCTTTGGTTCTGTGTTTGACTTTGTCCTGAGGCTCTGCAGCTTCCTCCTTCCTCTGCCCTCTCACTCAGCTCTGTCAGTCAGCGGATGTCATTTTAAACTGATGCTAATTGATTTGTCTCGCTTTATTCTACATGCCTTCAGTCTGAATAGATGAATTAATACTGTTGGTTTTAGTTTGCTGTTCATTGTTTGTTGCATTTTGGAGCAGATGTCTCTGTGGAAAGCATCCTGTGCGCAGTGTGAACCTTTCTGCTTGTTTTTACATTAATAATTGTCAAATTTCACCAGAAAAGCCTGATGTCCAAGATGCAGCTAGAGGCTCAGTCACCTGTTTAGAGATCTGAGTGTTTGTCTGAGCAGACTCAGGTCACAGTGATCTAATGTTCTGCTGCCTCGGTCTCCTTTGTGCTTGACTTGCTCGACCCCAGACTCAGTAAACAACACATGCAGCTGTAATTGAAATCACTTGGTCACCCTGAAGCTGGATGAACGGAGCTTTGTTATCAACCTGAAGTAACTCCAAGGAGGAAACCGGGCACAGAAACCCTATCAAAATAAAACCCATTCTGAACTCATCACCTTAGTTTGTATCTTTTTCATGTGTTGTGTCATGAATGTCATCAAAATTGAATTATTTAAACTAAATTGGTGCTACATGCTTTGTTCATTCACTGCTGTTTCAGTGTGCTTTAAAAAATCTAAACGGCTTTGTAAAGATCTGGATTTTCAAATCAACCAAAAGAAAATGATGACACATTTAACCAAATTTGACCAAATTCCTGAACAAATAAAAGTAGATATTCAACCATGATATGATGATAACAAATAAAAATGAAAACCATAGATAAACAGTAAAAAAAAAACCAACACCATAAAAGTACCAAAGCATGAGTCCACTCAACCTGAAAAGGTGTAAAAGTGATTCTTTAGGGTTTTAGTCAAGGACTTTTCTTAGGATAAGTTAAAAAAAACATCTTCAACTTTCTAAAATGAAGTCCAGTTGTTTCACTAGATTTCTTTGTTCAGTTAAACAGCAAAGTATCGTTGCAACATGCATGAAGTCGTGTCTAAAGAAGCACCAGCAAAGTCAGCAGCGCTGGGAGTTTGGAGGAGCGATGGAGGAACAACTCCATGGATACTTTCATGAAACCAGAATTTATTTAGGATTCTTTTCTGGCTTTTTACAATTAGTTAATGTGGACACCAGTCTTGAACTCTCTTTTGAGTCTGCTATAAAAATAATTTTGATTTAAATTAATTTTTGATTTGTTTCACAATCCTTTAACATCAATCTATAATTAAAGGATAAAAAGTTGGATCAGGCTCCATTGGTTTAATATTGTGTGTTTTTGATTTAATTAGTCAATATTTCATTTCCCATATCATTTCATGCTTCATCAACATATCAAGTTACTATAACATACTGATTTTTTCCCCTTTCCTCAAAACTTTACTCTCATGTCATGTGCTCAAATTAGTACATATGAAATTTGATATAAAGTATTTCTCGATTGTCATTTAAAACAACATATTTTATCCACTGCTGAGAGCTGCTATAATCTCCAAACAAATAAAAACAAAAAAACAAAAATAGATGAGTGCCAATACAGTTTTGCCATCTAACTCCCCAAACCCATAAAAACAAGCAGCCCAGCACAAGTGGTTCCCATTTATGGAAAATGGGGGGGGGGGGATCACCTGTAAACCAGTGTCAGTGCACACAAGAACATGCCTTACAAGTCTAACTTTCTACATGACAGAAGGAAAAACCTTTCATTTTTCTTTTTAAATTAACGACCAGTTAAAGAGAGGAACATCTGTGTGTTTGTGAAGGTCTTCCATAATTAAATTATAATAAATTGAATTAGATTAAATTAAAAGACATGACTCTGATTAGGATCTGTTACTGAAAAGCCTGTTTTTTTGGGGGGGACATTTCAGGATATTAAATCAGTGAGTGGGCTCTCTGTTTTCTCTCGGTAGTGACCTTTGATGAATAGATCTTGAGCTGGTCATCAGTCGTGGAGCTCAATAATAAATAATGACTCCTAATTGTCATGGACGCTTGTTCTCCCGTGATTCCAGACTGATGTCAATGGTTATTCAGCATCAGCTTGCTTGTGTCCTGTAAAGGTAATTTGGGTCAAACTTTTCTGGGTGATCAAAAATGTTTACTTTTTCCAAACTCTAAGGAGGTGTAGTATAATAGTTCTCGCTTTCTTTCATTTTTTTGTTTTTGTTTTAATGTTGTTGTACTTTATCTTTTTCTTGAAATAGACAGACGGAGATGCTGTAGCCAGATAGAGGATTTCCTGTGGCAGATGTCTACAAAGGCAGCGTTTCTGAACTGGCGTTTTTATGACACAACATGATCCCTCTAACTATTATCAGACACAAACCCGCTCTGCTGTAAGGAGCAGAACTTCAGTGAATCTTTGTTCTGATGCTCGTTACTTGTAAAAATAGATTTCAAACCGTTTTACTAAATCAGCGTCTCTCAGTTAGCCAGAACTCATTTCCACTGTGTGATGGTCCACCTCAGAAGCCTCCAAGCCCAGAAAAGTCAACACCACCTCACCACCATGAGTCTTTGTTTTTGCACAGTGGACTTTAAAGTGCCATTTGAGGATCTATCACTATGTTTGACAAAGACTTCCTGAAACAAACCCTCTCTCTTGGTCACTAGCTACTGATGAATGAGGCTTTGTCATGTAGCTACATATGAATCTTTTATAGAAATTTGGAAAAAAATTCCTTTGCACTAATTTTATTGAGATTCTCTGCCCAGTTCTACTCAAAGTGTCACCTTTTTGTGGCTGATTTTGTACTAAATCAGTATAACAATCATCACTTTGAAATTATACATTTTTATCCTGTTTAAAGCTCTGATTTTGTTCTGTTGTTGTCTGATAAAGTTGCTTTCCTTTGGATGTAGCTGGTTGCACATATCTTTTCAAAAACCATTCAATCAGACCTTTATCCCTTGACATCTGCATGCATGTTGTGCAGCAGCTCTGCACTTTGACCCCTTCACTGGGCATCCCACATGCTGCTGCAGCCCCGGTCTCTGGTGTCACGATGGTGTCCAGCAGCCCGAGTTCGTAGGTCACAGCGATGACAGCAAGCACCTTGCTGCGAGTCTTCGATCTGCCCACCAAAATAAACAAAGGAGGTTCTGCTGCAGCCCTCCAACAACCCACCCTGTCCATCTCAGAGCGAGGATCTGAGATTAAACGTTGAAGACCCACAGGATCCCGCCTCCTCTCATCAAAATACTGTCAGGGTCAAAGGTTGAGCTGTGAGATCACGGTCAACTTTTATCCCAGTGACACCGTCTCAGAGAATGTGGCTTTGCTTCAGTCTGCATGCTGTTTTCTTTTGCTGGTCGCCCTGTTTGAGGAGCGTTTCACCACCACCTGTCCGTCAGCTGGGGCAGACTCAGGGAAACACATTTGAACATTATCATCTATCGAATCTGACATTTGTTCCTAATCACTCAATAAAACAAAACAAAAAAGAAAATGTTCCCTCACATTCAACACTCTGTATGTAATAGTGCACATTTTGGTTCTCAAAATGAGGAATTCAGTGAAGATTAACTTAAATTGACAAATTAAGAAAGAACTTATGAAGCTTTAAACTAGAACTAAAGTGAACTTAAACATTTTGCAAACAAAACATTTCAGTCAAACAATAACATTATAATAAATGATAACACATCAAGAAAAGTGACTGAAATTCCAGCCCTGATGCTGAACCATAAAGATAACTCAGTCAAATACAAATCAAAACATCTTTAAACTACGGTAATTAAAACCCTCACAAGGGTTTAAATCTACTATTTTACATTAAAGATATACTGGTAGTGTGTGAATGCAATCAAAGGATTAGAGGTGGATCAGACCAGTCATATGGAATTCAATTTTATAGCGTTACTCTGCTTAATAAATTTGCAAATTTTACAAAATTAGTACCGTAAGTTGCAAAAACAGCAACTTAAAACTTGAGTTTATGTTTAGCATGAACATGGGTGATTAATTTTAATATAAATAGTATTTTTTTCCCAAAACTGGGCTTCATAAACCAGCTCAGATTTCTGTGATATTTGACAAATTAGTTCAACCTAGCCCAAAGAATTATAGTTTAATATCTGCTTTTATTGTTGAGCGTCATGGTCGATTGGTGAAAATTTTGCAACAATATTGAGTTTAGTTTCATAAGCTGCAATTAGTGACCCTGCAAGTATCTTTTATATGTAACTTTAAGAAAAATCATTGTCAGTTTAAATCCTCTGTAAAGATCAATTAGAAACGAGGCTTTTATTTTGACAGCACTTCCTTTCCTGTGATAGACTGAGCTGAACATGACTTACAGCACTGGAAATGTTTAAAATTTCTCTTGATTATAAAGTTATCATTTTTTAACTTTTACATAAAGAGTTACCTTTGAAGAATTAAAGAACATAAACAATAATCTATACGGTAACAGAAGAGTCTGAAGAAGCAGAAAGCTGCAGCCTCTTCCATTTTGGAGGCATCTAAACAGAGAGGGAGACAACAAATTACTGGACATTTGTGTGATTTACACAGAATACATTGACTTCTAGATTGCAGCCTGCAATCTATTTATCCAGCACCTCTCAGAAGTGGTTCAGTTGAGTGAGGAGCCAGAAAGAATCTTCATACTGGTTATATCACTCCGCTTTGCTCGTCATATTTATCCTTTTTTTTACTTTTACTGGCAAAATCCGAACCCATTCGCCGAGAGTCTGTCAGGACCTTCACAAACAAGATGAAATGAATAAATAAATCTCCAAATTATTCCTCAAATGAAACAAATAATTAAAGGCCCTCCTCGTCCTTGCAACCATTTCAGATAAATAAAAGCAAAATGAAAGCATCCACAGCGAATGAGCTGCTGTCATCAGAGCGATCCCAACAACACGCTGTCATTATCTTCTGTGCAGCTAAGTGGACATATTTGTGGCTGCGGTTTGAAGGCATAAAGAAGACGTCAGTTTAGGCTTTCTGCCCAACAGTTTTCTCTTGGTGAATAAATTAGAGGTATAGGGCACACATATGGCAAGAGAGGTTGCCAAATATGTGAAGTATCAGACATTTAAATACCAGTCGGTGAAGGAGGCGTGAGCAGAAAGATTGATTCATGGTTGTGGTGCTTTTTTAAAATGTTTTTAAAATGTTTGAGCAACTTGAAGAGTCCTTGTTGTTTCTGGGAAAGGGACCTCAGGTGAATTAATATTAAGAAATATAATGTATGTCAACAAAATATATATTTACATGCAACTTTGACCCAAAACTGAGAACGTGTGATAGATCTCTAACTGATTTAAAAAGTAATATAAGCACATTTATTAAAATAAGTAGCTATTTTGATGCTTTTTAAATGTAGTTCATGTTGTTTTATTTACTAATTGTTCATTTTGATAACCTAAAGTTTAATTTGAACACTTTAATGTTCTGATCAAGTGTTTTTAGAGCACATTTTAGTCTCTATGACTTACTGAAGCACTGAACCTAACTGAAAAACAGACAAACAAACATCAATAAATAAGTAAACTGAATTAAACATTACCTCACATTAATATCTTGGCTATATCATAGGTAATTCATTATATCCTTACGTTACATTATAACACACATTGTCCCAAATAACCATGTAAAGGGATCAAACGTGATTTAGAAATAAACCCAACTCATTCCTCTCTTTTTTATCTCTTCTTTTCATTTTAACTAAATTAATTAAAGCCAATCTGACTGCACATCTCACTCAGATGACACCTATAAAGCATTAATCATTATATTAAAACTCTAGTTAAACATGAACTTTAAAACTTTTTTTTAAATGCACTCAGGTCATTGAGTAAAGGTTTTCCTACATCCAGCTTTTTTTTTTACACAAAAACCACAAATGCAAACAGCAGCAGCGAGAGAGACTGTGAGCCATTTAGACACAAAGGCACCATGACAGTCAAATAAAACTTCAATAAAATCTTCCAGAGGTTATCTGATTGCAGAAAAGAAAAGAAAAAACAGCCAAGTCTGTCTTTAATCATTCTTCCAAGCAACACACAAACACACAGCTCTATGGCGTGTTTTGTGTGCAAGCTGGGTGTGCTCTGAATTTGATGAAGCGGGATAATTCTCTCAAACGATCATATCAGTAAGAGAGGATTCCCGAGATCAACACCAGACTCTGGAGGTAGTCACATATGGGACACATTTTTCCAGATCTTAATAAACTTTCATCTGTGGATTTGGTGTATGTTGTGGGACCGGATGGGCTGGGCACCTTCTCCAGGCCTCCTGCAAGATATACAGAGGCCCAATGTCAAGGTGCCTTTAAAGAAGACAGATGGAAAATTAAAGGTGAATGCATACTATAGAGTACTGAAATGCACATTCAGTGCATGTAAAATCTGAATGTGGTTGTATTTGGGAGAACAAAAAACTAAATGTCTACATGAGAAGAAATGTCTTCCAGCTCTTCAAAAACCAATTGAAAGGTATGAAATCTCTCCAGAACCTCCTAGATCTGTTATGAAGCTCCTCCAGGTTGAAACATCAACCTTGACTAGTGCATTCACTGCAAAAACTGGTTTCTAAGAAAGTAAAATAGCCTTGTTTTTAGACATTTTGACTTATTTTTTTATCTAAAAAGAAAATATATTCTTACAGTCCTACTTGAAATAGGCCAAATCTTCTTAAATATGGTCAAATTTTCAAGATTTGAGCAACAAAAATCTGCCAATGGGGTAAGCAGCATTTTCTTGGCTAGATTCCTTAAAACTAGTGAATTGTTCTAAATGCAGAAAATTTTGCAATTTTTTAAGGAATCTAGACGAGCAAATATTGCTTACAACATCAATGCAGAAAATGCTTCAATCCACTCATGAACAAGAGTCAGAGATAATGAACCAATCAATCAAACACTCTTCATGCTAAAAGCAGCTCAAAGTGCTAATAATTAATGAACCCCTGGACATGAATTCTATTCACACCATTCTACATTCAGCACCAGCTGGATTTCTCAACACAACGAAGCCAACCCGACCTAATCAACTAAAAGATGCAAAAGTCTAAATGAGATGATAAAATGGAAAACCATCCACCGATTGAGTGGAAAATAGGGTTTATGCATGGTCACTTCCTGGATAGGATAAGCCAGCCCCCCTATCATCTCGCTCAATGCATTTCAATGGGAGACCCGGACGAAATGGAATTATTTATGAGTTTTTTTCAAGACCTGCCGCGCATCACGGTAGACGATGTCCACTGGATTTTTGAAAAACACACAGATGTCTGCGAGCAAGCGGGTGAAGGACTTTACGCTCTATATAACCAGCTTTATTGATGAAATTGAAGGTAAGCTAACAGCGTTAGCTCGTAGCTTCCATCATCAAAAAACAGTGAGACAAATCTATATAGCCGTGATCGTGGGCTCCAACTGCTTCCCAACTTTCAACTTTCTCTGGTCTAGCTGTACGTTATCAAACACCAAGTCTTCATTCACCAAAAGAATAGTTGTTCCAGTGAAATAACACACGAACGGCGCCGCGCCTCCTCCTTTAGCCTCCTCCACTCGGCTTTTTGCTGCAAAGTGTCGACTGCAGACACGATGTGGTTAGAAATGACCACGTTTTCTCTTCTTAAGTTCACAATCCTTCCTTTTTGTAGTTATTTATTCAGTGGAAATGTGTGGAAACGTACTAATGAATTATATTCAGCTGACACGATACACAACGGAACACAGCAGTGTTCAGCTGTAGAGGCTTCCCGTCCGCTGATACTTATATGATGGCTTCATTTCTTAGTGCTATAATATATATATCATACTGTACTATACTATACTATCACTCGGTTTGATTATAAACAATATCTTTAGCAGGAAATGCACTCTAACTCTGGAAATCTTCACGTTTCAAACGGAACCGGAAATGGTCCCACGAGTTAATTTTAAACCGGAAGTTCTACTAAGTACTCTGTGCGTATAGCCTATTACGAGGCAGATTTGAGGAACAAGGCAAAATGCAACACTGTCTTCTATCACAAGATCTGGTGTGATCTGTCTCTAGAATATGTGTTCTGTGTTGCTCAGTATCTGTAAAACTGACTGAGTTGTAGCCATGTTTGTCTTGGGCACGATTTGTGGCAGCCATCTTAATTTGGTGAGGGGATCAGTTAGATCAGTTTCTGAAAACTGGATTAACATCTGTCTGGTGGTTCAGGAGAAATGTTAACACTACAAATGAACAAGAAGTAAGCTATTATTTTTGAGGAAGGTATTTTCTCAGCTGACTGAAAAACATAAAATTAAAGAGAAACAGTCAGGTTACTTTGAGACGTCACTTTTAGGACTGCTAGAAACTCTGCTGAGGTGAAAGTCGTGAATCATGCAGGGAATGCAAATTTGTGCAGTGGACAGAAGATTGATAGCAGGAATACATATTTATTATCAAACATAGCTTTTTTAAAAGAATGTCAAGTCCTTTTTATTTATGCAGTCACTCACTCTGAAAAACTTGACAGATGTTTGAATGATGCTGCATTTAATAAGTCATGAAAACACACCTGAAAGTTCATTTCTGTGATCCCTGTTATCGTTCAACCTGACAGACCCAGATGTGTAAAACTCAACCTCAGGAAGTCCAGCATCTTTCTGTGTGTAAAACTGTGAACCAAAAACATGCAACCATTTATAAAATGCTATTTAAAATACTGGCAAACTACGGAGCTAGCAGACACAGTCCTCACGGTGAAATCCTTCCGTCCAGCTTGAACAAACCTCACCCACGCTTGAAATACCAGGTTTTACCTCAAAGGGAATCGATGCACCCGATATTTTCATGCAGACAGGAGTTGGAACAACCTCCACAAACTTTCACCATCTTTGACTAATTTCAATCCCTCTCACTGTGAGCTATCTACAAACGCAATGCTTTCAGTAATATGAATATCTGTGGTTTGCCTTTTGAGGTTTTGACATCACGTGACAGAAAGAGGCTTTTGGCCAGAAGCTGCATTTTGGCACATCTAGGACAAATTCAAGCATTTGCGTGTCATTCAAACACAAAAAAATGTGATCAGCTTTAATTTTTCACCAAATTGAAAGATATTATGGATTAAAAAAACTTGAAAGACGGACTTTAAGTAATAGGTTTCTATAATAATACTGAATCTTGTCATAGAAAGGTAGGTGTACCACAAGGTTTGGTACTTGGACCTAAGTTATTTATACTATACTTATACTGTAGCCTATAAGGTTGAAATTATTTCTTTTTCTGATGATACCGATGTTTTTTGTTCACAGGAAGTCAAGAAGTAACTGATGAAAACTGTAAAAATAGAACTGACTATATTAAACAAGGGTTTGAAAAGAAACGTTATCAATAAATGAAGTGAAACTAGATTTGTGGTATTTGGTGGCATTAAAGAAAACTGAAATAATCTCAGAAAGAGTTTATAAATACAATTTGTGGGAGGGATTATAAATCACAAGTAGTTGTAAAACACACACATCCTATGGCAAATGTCTAAATCTGTTTCTGTTGAAGCTTGAGATGAATAATAAATGTTTGTATCTGTTACACTGTTCTCCATATATGTCCTGTAATGTTCAGATTTAGGGAAGTGATTATAAAACAAACATAATTCCAAAAGTACAATTAGATTTATAAATGAGGTGGATTACAGCAAATCAACAAACCATCCAATACTTCATAGTTTATAGACAATGTGTACTTAAAAACTGTGAGCTTCAAATGAAAACCTTCCACATTTTCTTCAACATTTGTTTAAGTTTAGAGAAGGAAAATATCATTTAAGAGGAGTGTAAATCTAGAAAACACCTAACATATGTAAGGTAGATGTGTTTCAATGCTGGGAGCTGAATGATGATAATGATTTAAAAATGAAGAACTTTAAAATGTGTACAAATCTAAAATAGTAGAGGAACATAGTTTGCTTTAATAATAAGCAGATACATCAACTGATGTTAAGGAGAGGTATAAATAAACCTTGTTCATTTTAGTTATTGATTTATTAATGGAAATTGGTTTTTTTTTTTTTAGGTGTTTTGGGTTTGTTTTCTTCTCATGTTTTACACAAATTATCATGAAACCAAATAAATTTCCTTTAATTTTGTGTTTTTTTTTTCACCATTGTTTGATTTAATCAGAAATATCTACTGCTCACGTGAAAACAACTTTCAGCAGCACATAAAATAAATGATCTCCTCACTTCAAAGAGCCCTGAAGAGGGAATAGATGTATTTATGAATCCCTGCTGGTTTTTTCTCAACTCAGTTGGTTTAAATGACAAATAAGTTCATTTGAAGTGACATTATGGTCAAATGAAAGAATCAGCTGCAATCACACAACCTGATTAACGCAAAATCAAAGCAACAGCATCATGTTCTGCTGCATGAACAGAAAGACAACTCATGTGTTCTGGTGTTTTTAGTTGTTTTTTGACAGATTCTGGTTGCATGATGTTGAAATTTCAGACTCCAAGTGCATGTGTTTTATTTTATTGTCAGTCTACGATGCCACTTGTAAAATAATAAAAGACACAAACTGCTTCAGTTTTCAGCTCCACAGACATCTGCTGTGCTCACATTCATCATCCACACTCAATGTTTTCATTCTTAGAGGTGCGTAAACAGGCCTCATGGAGATGAAATGACTCTTTTATGTGAAATTAAATAAGATCAGCTTGTGGGCCCCTCTCCTTCCTGTTCCGGCTTCCGTTTTATGTTTGTTTCCATTCCCAAACAAAGCCGTCTCTCCACGGTGTATTAATGCCCATCAAAGGCCTCAATCAAGACTCTTTGCCACAGGCTAAAGTCAGAGCAGAGAGGCTAAAGTTTAATGCTGTCGGAGCAGCGAGGATGTGGGCTCGTGTCTCTTCTGTGTCCTTGTGCTTCTTGTTTTTCATTTAAACCCCCAGTTTCATAAATATCCCATAAGTCTGATAAATGGAAGAATAAATCTGAACACAGGACACTCCAAAGGGTCACATCGGAGTCACTTCTGCAACAACAGTCTTCCTTATTGTAGCATCAGAACAACGTCTTTATAGATTTAACCAAAAGTGTGGAAAATGCATCAAATAAAACACAATTACACAGAGCTTCCTAAAGAATTAGTCATGGCTGTGAGTCGGCTGAGTCATCATTTTGAAGAAAATGTGACAAGAAACATTTTAGAAGAAGCTGCCGAGTGTCTGCTGCTGACATTTGCTCCTTCCTGAATGGTGCCACTTTGTGTGAGGAATAATCAAACCGCCTAAACGTTTTCTAACCACGTGCTGTGCTCTCCGAAGAGACTTTCATCTATGGGATAAATTGTAAATTACACTAAAATCACAAGTTTTTGAATTAAAAGAATTAAGCATTTTGAAGGGAAAAAAGACAATTATTTTTCTTAAATTAACCATTTGAAAAATTGTGTTAATTATGGAATATGTTCCTAAATATAGAAGTAGATCATCCTTATCCAGGGAGCTCGCTCTTTCCTGCCAGTTAGTGTGTTTGACTGCTCAATAAAAAAACGATCAAACACATAACAGGCTTCATCAACCGCCTGTCATCACTTTGATCTTAAAAGCCAGCAGACGAAAACTTTGATTTGACTCTGAATGGCTTCAGTCAGAGTTTAAATTTAGACTGTCATCATCAGTGACCTGGTCTCAAAGGAATTTGGCGCAGTGTATTTTCAAAACAGATGCAAATTATGTTTATGTTGGGGAAAATATGATGTCAGAGCTTTATTTTCTCTGCAGTGTGTGTGTGTGTGTGTGTGTGTGTGCGTGTGTGTGTGTGTGTGTGTGTGTGTGTGTGCGTGCGTGCGTGCGTGCGTGCGTGCGTGTGTGTGTGTGTGTGTGCGTGTGTGTGTGTGTGTGGTGGTTTGTTGCAGGTGGGCCTATGAGCTGGAAGCATACTGACACATCATTTTTTTGTGTTGTCCCTCACCCTCCCACTGACTCTCCTGAGTTTTAAAAAGTGCCTGAGAAAGTTTCCTATAATCAAACAACAATATCCAGCAGAAAAATCAACTTTTCTCTCCACGAAATTTAGATTAAATTGTATTTGTGACCTGGAAAAACAAAAGAAAGCATCTTTATTTCTCATCTTTTGTGCCAAAATGTCATTTTTAAACACTTAAAAACGTAATTTAACAGCTGAATTGATGATATTTAGCTTTATTTAAAAAATACAGGCAGAATAATCACTGTCCAGCAGGTTGACGTTTGGATTATTAAGTCTGGTCATAAATCCTGCTGATGACATTCAGAGAGACAGAGTGAGACATTTATTTGAGATGGGAAGATGAAACACTCATTTTACCTCCTCTTCCTCCTCCTCTGAAGAGACAAGTGTTAAAACAGGAAGATCAGGACTGAACACCTCTGATCTGAAATCAAACTCCGGCAGATTTCAGCGCCGCTTTCTTTCACTCACTTGCCTCCTTTTGTTTTTTGCTTTTTTTCCTCACACATGTGCTTGTATGTGTGCATGTGTCCACCATGTGTGCATGACTGCATGAATACATTTGTGTCTTTACTGCAGCGTTTTTCTGGCATACATTCTCACTTTGAGGCTGTCATATTTCCTCTCTTTCTAATAGATTATGCTCAGTTCTTCTTCATTTTACATCAAATTTGTCAGAGAGTGTCAGTGTAAGAGGAACTAGACGCTCTCTCAGCAAACAATGGTGCAGTTTCTTTGTCCTTTAAAATTTTTAAATGTTATTTAGAAAAATCCCAAAAATAAATCATTCATAAGTCTTTGAAAATAAATGGAACTTCATGTAATAAATTCAATCAGTTAAAGACACAGTAATAAGTCATCTTAGACTTTTTTATTTAATTTTGGAGCTTTAAGGGACTCTTTTTTTCTTTCTTTTCTTTTTTTAATCAAAACTTTACTGTCTGTAATATTTTCAGCAAATGGTTTAATTTGATGAAATATTAAACTTTACTAAATTACTCAAAACATAAAAAATTGAAGGGTAAAAAAAATAGATGTTTGTTCAGTTGTGCTTCAATTTTCTAAACAAATACATTTTGTAGTTTGAAAATAAAAATTACTTGCAAGAAATTTGAATTAGAAGTTTAAATCATTTTTGCTAAATTAAACCAAAAGGACAAGAGTTTCTGCAAAAACAATAGACTTGCTGATAAACTGCAGATATTTTTTTCTTTGAATTTTGGTTATTTATAAATTAAAGCAGATAATACTCTAATAACTCTAATGAAGGCCTGCTTTTATCAGCCAGTTTTCGCGCGCAGACAACTTTTATTTTCTTTTAGCTTTTCTATCATGACGTCACAAATTAAAAATTTTTTGCAAATTAATATTAAAGACAATATATCTCAAATTATCAGCGACATCTGAAAATGTTTGTATCCTTTTCTCTTCTCTTAAATGTTCAGGAGAAATAAGACAGGAGAAAGCGCACAAATGAGCAGAATAAACAAAATAATTGTCACAAATAACATCATAATGTGTTGACCTTATATTTATTCTAGTCTTCTAGTTTGAAGACTCTGAATTTCATCTATAAAAAATGTTTCTAAACTTAAACTTCATCCCAGAAGTCGGATCAATGGATCATTTGGCCCTGATGAACCGTCGCGAATGAAGCGTAAAATTGCGCCCCCGTTCCCTCAGCCGTGGCTTTTTATCCATATCCAAATCACATTAATGTCATGTGTCTGAGCTCCACGCCCCATGTTTTCTAACTTCCCCCCTTTTTGAGCAAATAAGCAACCCGACTTGTTCATGTCATCAGCGGAATCGCTTGGGAGAGGTCAAAATATCTGGGTCCAGTCCTCTGAGCTGAGGGGACACGGGTTTGTGTAGCTCTCCTCAGACCTGAGGGGGAGTTTGGAGTGTTTGGTCAACGACAGTGGTTCCTGGAAAAGATCTGAATCGTTTCGTAACCAAAGCCAGCTGCGGTGCGGTGTGGGCTGCAGCGCAGGGCTGGGTATTTTCATCTGAATGAGGTAAAGGAGGAAGGGGTTCCTGCGCTTCCTTCTTCCAAAGCAGAGACAGGGAGGGAGGGAAAAAAAGAGAGGAAAAAATTGTTCTTGTTCTCCACTTTACTTTTTTTTTTTTTAAAGGCATGAACGCCGAGACCTGCGTTTCATACAGCGCCATGACATCCATGGATTCATATTATAGCCAAGGTAGGGATCACCAGACGGACCACTTTAGGACATTTCCAGCCAGTGACATCAAATACAGCCCCACCGCCTTCCTGTCCAACAAAGGTCAGGCTTACGGAGAGAAGTCCCGGAGCCCCTTCCAGCAGGAGTGCCAGTCATTGGATGCCGCTGCAGCTGGGCAAGGCACTTTCAGCAAATACCAGCTCTTCATGCAGAGGTCTTCTTGCAAAACTCCCCCCGAGGAGGACAAACTGCAGCCAGAGGGAGGACGCAACGGAGCGCTCGTCTCGTGCTATGGTGAGTGGAGAGAGAAATTTAACAAGGATCGATTAGTTCCGCGTTTTATACCAAATACTACTGCAATAACTTTAAAAACTTCTTACATAATTTGGGAGCTTTACGCGCAGATGAACTGATCTGTGCGTCCTGCACTCTTCCGTCCGTTTCTTCTGTCTGATCCCGTTTTTAAGCTGAAAAAGTTCAACTTTCCATCCATTTTCTGTCACCAAGCGCCTTCATTCAGGAAAACATCCGCAGCAGCAGCGCGCAGGTCCAAAACGCGCAAAGAGAAGCGGCCCCCGCGGGCGTGCGCGCTGCGTTATGGAGAGGAATAATCAATCCAAACTGTCTGTTTGAGCATCAGAATTAAATTAGAGCGCGTTTAATGCGATAATCTTCATTACAATCCTTAATATTGGAGCTGAGTCGGACAATTAAATTAACAGGTTTTCGGCTGGCCCTCTCTCGGCTTCAGGATGGTCATGTTTGGATTTCATTGCGCTGATTTGGTTCATTTTTCATGATTTGGCCAAGGAGCTGCTGCTTGATAAGGGCGAATTTGGAAAAGGTTTTAATTGCAATTTTAAAACACTGATATCACATTTCCACATACAAACAGAAAAAAGGGGATTTTTTTTTTTATTATAGGAGAAGCCTAAGTTATGTTGATGTACATCCAACAACCTGAGAACTGCAATCCTGCAGGAAAAACACACAAAAATACAAAAACAAAGTCGTGAACAATAATAAATACGAGAAAGAAAAAAGTTGGAAGCTATTTGAAACCGATCAGAACTGCTAACAGGATGAGAAGAATTTAATAAATTCAATCTGAATTGAAGTTTGGGGCAAAAATAAAAATAAAGGTGTGGAAAAAAGCAAAAGCCTTCAAATGATTTCTCAACAAAAAGTCACAACCCGACCCTTTTTTTTCGCCCCCTGTCCTGTCCGTCTCCATTAGAGTCAGTCTGAACTCTGAAGAGGAGTTTAATGATGTTTTGACAGATCCCGGAGGCCGGCTGGCCCTCAGCTAAAGCCTCGTTTTTATGGCTCCATCTTGTCAGGGAGCAGAGATGAATCCCTCCTAAAGCTCTTTTGAAAATGGCTGTTAAGTTTTTATTACCTATTAACCCCGACATAGATCCGCTAAATCGAGATGAAATAAAGTTTTACACGGAGCAGTAAACAAGGCGCGCGCGTCGCTGAACAATCCGTCAACAAGCTGAGGACGGAGTCAGATAGAAACATGAATGAGGAGAAAACAAACGCACCCTGTATCTGTTCATTTATTCTGTTGTGGTGAATAAATTCAGTTTTTATTTTTGATTTCATTTATTATTTATTTATTTGCTTACTCGACGTGAGAAATTTTGTTTTAATTTAAAAAAAATGTATTACTTAATGTGAGAACTATGTTAATATTTTTATTTTATTTATTTGCTAATTGTGAGACATTTATTAATTTTTAATTAAAACACATTTTTTTATTTAGTCCCCTGATGCGAGAACTTTATTCTTTTTTTATTTTGATGAATCAGTTAATTTATTTAACGTGAGAACTTTTTTTTGTACTTTTTTTATTTGATTTAGGAATTTTATGTTTATGTATTTAGCAGATGCTTTTATCCAAAGCGACTTATTGTAACCAAGAAGTTATCAACTAACCCTGACATTAGCACTAAACAAACACTAGTCTGGAAAAAAGAACACAGGATAGAGTGAAGTGCATGAAGAGAGTAGGAGCGAGTCTAGAAGATGTTCTCTGAGGAGCTGGGTCTTCAGGAGTTTCTTGAAGATGGACAGATGTGGTGGAAGGACACATGAGAAGAGTCTGGACTGTCCTTTGATGGTTTTATTTGTTTAGCACAGTGAATATGTAAAAAGTTATTATGTAGCTATTATATAGTTTATTATGAGCCTTACAATTATCTTTGATTTATTAAAATCTAGAATTTTCTAAAAAAATTCATCTATTAGAACTGAACTTTAAGTGTGAATTATGTCAGCACTTCTCATCACACGTTCTACTACAAAATGTCCCTAATGACCAAATTCAAAATAATGAAGAAAAAAAAAATCCAAGCCCCAAAGAGAAAGAGGAACCGTGTCATTAATACGACTCAGATGTCAAAGTTCTTTGTTTGCTTTCATTCCTCTGCTCACAGTGACCCAGCCTCCTCTAACTCCTCACCTTTGGATCAGAAGATTTCCTGCTTTTCTTTTCCTTTTTTTGTGAATGTGCTTCATGGCAGCTTTCACTGCACAAATTTAACATGATCAGAACTTATGTAATGACTTTTAAAACGCTGAAAACCTAACTTGTGAGTAAGGGATTGAAGGCATAAATGGCTCCTGTTTTTATTTGCGCTATGCAGCAGGAGCTCACTCTGGACCTTTAGTGTTGTAATTTGTTCAGTCAAAGATGCTGATTTCAGAGCTGTCAGCTTTCTGGAGACATTCTGAGCTGACAGAGAGCAGAATGACCGCCTTGTAAACATTTACGTACACTGGAGTCGCTGCAAACATGTTGTTTACACTGAACACGCTGCCAGTCATGCTGTTGCATGAAATCAACAGGGCAGGTTCTTTGGGAAAGGGAAGTTGAGCGTTTAGAGAGCTGACAGACTCACTGAGACTCAAAGTGTGTTTGGGAAATGAAGGGAAAGTGCAGCCAGAGGAGTTCGGATCAACAAGGTTGTTTGGATGAATCAGAAATCAGAAGGCGAAGTAGAAAGAGTCTTCAGGTTTTGACACAGAAATTCATCTTAAAGCAGCCACCTATCTGTGTCCTGTCCTTTTGATGTGTCCAAGTCATCCCTCAGAGTCTTTGGGTTCTGACCTTTAGCTTCCTGCCCTCATCTGTTTGGAGATCAGGCTCAGTCGTCCTGCATGCAGCAGGGAAAATCCATTTGAAACACTCTATTGTTGAGCATTCGACGCTTTGCAACATTTGGAGTTAAACTCCACCAGACTGGGTCACCTGGCGGTGTTAAACCTGAAGTCTTAATTTAACAGGATTGTTACATATTTGCCCCGGTGACACAATCCGAGGACATAGAAAGCTGCTGTTTTCTACACGTGTTCATGTTTCATAGCCTTCACATGTGCTTAAAGACATTATCCGAAGTACAGAAGCGATGTGATTTCAGGGCCCTGCGAGGTAATTTTGCTCCTTCATCACTTCTCACCCGTTCCAGCCTCTGATATTGGCTGTCTGTATGGACTGGTTGGAGCGGGGCGTAATGGGAACCAGCCCAGTCTGAGTCAGTGACATGAGTGGAGGCAACAAGGACTCAGGATCATTTTACCATTTAGCCTAAAGTTTGGCAGGATAATTTACATTAGGCTCAGTTTGCATGGCTGAGTGAGCGCCTGAAGTTCAGGACTTCCTTTGGTCTTTTTGTCACAGCCTCATATAAACTGAACTCACCATCAGAGCATCAGAACAGCACCATCTCAGTGAAGTAAGGTGACTTTTTTCATTTAAACAAGAAAATCCAAAGGTTTTAAAGGTACTTCTTTGTTACAGCGGTTTCTGTATTATTAAAAAACATTCTTTCAGAGGTAAAATTTGACAGCATGTGGCTTTTAAAAGGTCTGAAAATTTTGACTTCTAGAAGTAATTATTTTTTAAGCTTAAAACTGATTTAATCTTTTTTTTTTTTTTACTATATTTTCTTTCCTGCAATGAATGATTGATTTAAATTGTCGCAAAACAGAAAAGTTATATTTTGCAGACTCTTTTGAGTTAGTTAGCATGGCTGTTTGAGTGTATTTCCATTGGATCATTGTAAAAATCAGATTTGTTTCTGCTGTTGGACATTTTTAAATCATATTTTTAAGCTCGTCTTTTTGTGAGTTATGCTGTTGAGGGAACAGTTTTTCTGAGGGAAACTATTTTCTTTGTGTGTCTGTTCTCAAACTGCTGTTTGACATCCAGGTTTTCTGTTTCTGAACATTTTTGGTACAAAGAAGAAATTAATTTTCTCCAATTTGAACATTTTTAATATTCATTCTGAGAGCCTAAAGAGAAGGTGACATGACTTCATGTTTGTTCCTTTATCATTTTAGTTCTCTCATCTGAAGAAGCTGAAGAATTATAAACGTGATCTAACTATACACATAGCCTCGTCACTTTATAGTTAAATTGATTGAAAATAGGATTTTCCACACAAAAAAATGTGCATTCTTGTAGATTAGAAGTCATCTGTTCCCATGTTAGAACAAAAACATAAGAGAGGAAAACTTCTGTCCTGATCTAGACAGGAACATTTGGTACTGAGCTGTCGGGAAAAGAAAAATGAAAACAAAGAGTACAAGTCAGACCAAGATTATGAGGGGGTTTTATATATATATATATATATATATATATATATATATATATATATATATATATATATATATATATATATATATATATATATATATATATATATATATATATATATATATATATATATAACCTTTATTTAAATCTTTAAGTCACTGGATGCTGCAGAATAAAATCACTGATTTATCATCAGGTCCACAAATAAACTATGTCCTGCAGGTTTTGCCAGTTAAGAAGTGAGATCATGTTTCGCTTTAAGAGTTGGTAGAACGCAACAAAAGATCAGTCATAACTAATGAGCTCACATTCCCCAACATGCAGGAATCAGCTGACTGATAACACACACCTAACACTGCTTGCTCAGATTTTTTCCAGGTGATACAAAAGTGATATCAACTTATTTTTGTTTGTTTTCCTGTTTTTGCTGCCCTCAAGTGGTTAAAAAAACTCACATAATGAAAGATTGGAAATGGATTTTAGGTGTGAATGGACTGACTGCAGGGTTTTCCTACTGCTAAAGGGAAAAGGGCAGATAATAATGTTTTTGCCTGTGTGTTTGTGTGTGTTAACAAAAATATTTCATGAACCTTGTGATGTATTTTATTGATATTATGTGCAAGCAATGAATTATTGGATGCTCATCTCTAACTTTTGGAGTCAATGTGATTCAAGATGGCCGTTTGAGCTTAGCAAACATTAGAATGGTTGCAAATCCGTTGGTTTTACAGATATTGAGCTAAAATTTGGTGTCATAGTAGCTGAGACTCATTCACAACACATCCATCTTTTGGGTTAGTGACGACTCCCTGGAGTCAGACAGGATTAAGGACATTTTAAATGAAACATCTGTGTCTCTGACTGTTTGTGTTTTTGCAGTCAAACAAAAGTTCAGCATCCCATCAGCTCACCGGGCTCTTTTCTCCTATCTGTCCTTCCATTTCAGATCCTTCTGTTTCTGCTTGACCAACATGTTATTAATCTCTCTCAGTCACTGTGTGATTTATAGTGTTTCCTTTTTAACGCAGCGAGCTGACCCCAGTCGACCCGGCCGATAAAGATTCGGGGGAGGTGCCCTGTCGCTTTACAGCCAGTTAAATTACACTTTGATGTTGCCGCCTTGTGTTCAAATGTGCAGCAGTAATGACGCCCGCTCACTGTTTGACAGCCAGTATTTCAGTGCATGAATTAATTCTCACATGTGGAAATATGCAATCAGGTCAAAATATTCAAAAGGACTTTATATCCACCCGTTTAGCCTTTTCTGTGCACACACAGAGCTGCAGACATGTCTGTCATCACTGTATGGTAACACGCTGACTATTGGATCAGCTGCACAGACAACTTTTAAAACGTTACATAGATTTCTTGGCTAAACCACGACTTGTTAAAGTGCTGCAGATGGTTTTCTCTGCAGGAGGGGAGTTTAGATATCTAGCTGTCCAACACGACTCACCTTGAGCAGATTTTAAAAAGCGGGAGATTGTCACAGCATCTTCCTGCTGCCAAAGAAAACATCAGAGATCGTATGTGAATGAATGTCTTTGATCAGCAACAGGCTTCGTGATTTCAAACAGCCTGAGAGCTTGTGAGTGCCAGCGAGGCAAACACGATTCAACAACTGTAAGGCATTTGTGCTGGATAAAACCTATTTGCTCCCTTCAGGCGCAATAGGATGTGTTAGTTAGAAACAGCACAAGTTCATCTCCAACTGTGTTGGACAGAGGAGCCACAGCTCTGTTACATCTTCTGAAGTTCATCTGATCTAGTAACGTGTTCTCCAAGCTGCTAAGTTCAGGCTTTTTACAGGTTTTATTCACATATGTTTTGACTGAATGAAATAAAATGATATTTTAGTATACATTTGGACTTTTTCAAGCACATCGATCCCCCCCCCCCCAAAAAAAAAGACTTAGTGAATTAAAACATCAGATTTTTGTTGTTTTTAATAACTGAATGTAACAGTTTTTAATTAAATAGCATCAAAAAGGTAACCAGTCTCTGCAAAATGCAACTTTCCTGCATATTTCTGGAAAAAAAAGGGAACAAAAAATAGTCCAATCTATCCAGCACTAAATCACAAAGTATGGCACAACATGCAATAAGTTTAAGATCATAAATTATTAGAATGAAACACAACAATTTCCCACTGAACCAGAACTTAGTCATCACACTAGAAGTCTGAAAACAGCTGATCCTTTTAAGGAACTTACATGTAACACCAAATAAACTCAGCTGCTAATCGGAGTAAATTATCTTCAGTTCAGCAGGATATGAATCTCTTCATGCCAAACAGGGTCAAAGGTCAGATAATAAAAGTAAATGTGTGACATCTTCAGTCCAATCCACTGAATGAAACAATGAGTTTAGACCTGATATTAACAGAGCAGAGAGACACTGCACGTAGCCATGTCCCACACACACACAGTACATTAAAAAATAATGTGTTTTAGTGTATCAGCAGTCGTTTGTCTAACAGGATGCCGCAGCAGTAAGAGAAAAAAAATCTGTCGGCTCAGACGAGGCGGACGCAAGGATGTGGAAATTTATGGAGAGAGATGCCTGAGGTTTTACAGTTTAACTGCAGCCATGAAGAAATCAAGTCTGTGTGTGATGGGAGAGAAAAAAAAAAGAGATTTTTATCTCTTTGGGATGGCTGGAGACTATTCAACAGGTAATTTAACTGTGACGATGCTGCTGCTGGGCAACTTGGACCCAAAAAGAATAACAATATAAAACATCCTGGACTCACAAACAACCTCTACATTCAGGAGAGGATGTGTGTGTGTTCATGTGTGTGAGTGAGGGAAGAAAGAAAAACACACTTTCCAAAACAAAACAAGCTCAAGCCTCCACTTGAGACAAACACAAGCCCTGTGACAAGTTTTACAATATGTCATCACATCGAAGGAGAAATTCCTCCAAACCTCAACAATTATAAACTAATTATCAGTTCTGGCAAAGTTTCTGGAAGTTTAATAGTTAAGAGGGTCAGCGTTTTTGTTTACTCTATTGCCTTTGGATGAAAATATTCATATATATCTTTATTCTAATAGATGTAAAACTAGAATTAAAGTCAATATAATTTATGGATTAAACAAAATAACACTGAAGAGTTTTTATGTCCTTCTTATTCCGGCAGGTAAGGACAGCTCAGGCCTGACAGACTCTGATTTGGCCCTGGATTCAGATCCTCCTGGAATGGACACCAGATACCTGACTGTGAAGGATCAAGGTGTGAAGGCGGCCTCTGATAGGTCGCCTGGTAATGACATAGCGAGGTCACTGGACAAAACCGACGGCGCCGAAAGCAACAAAGGCAAGAAGAGGCGCAACCGCACCACCTTCACCAGCTACCAGCTGGAAGAGTTGGAGAAGGTTTTCCAAAAGACGCACTATCCTGACGTTTACGCCCGGGAGCAGCTCGCGCTGAGGACTGACCTGACTGAGGCCCGCGTGCAGGTAACACAGAACGGGATTAAGAGGAAACAGAAAAGTCTCAAGCACAAACACAATAAGTTTAATAAAAGGCCTCCGTCGGGGGAGAACGGGGCTTCAACAACACAGCCTCCCAGATCCTTCAGCATCTGCAGCTCTGCAGAGATAAAGTCACTCCGAACAACACGAGAGATTTATCTGGAAATGTGGGAGTCGAGAGAGTGGGGGAGTGAGTGGGAGCTTACAGAGGCCAGGGGGCCCCGGGGGGCTCGGGAAGGCGGGTGGGGTTTGAGCTGCCTGGGCCTCATATGTGCAGTTTAAAGAGAGCAGACTTTCATCAGCATATGACTCCGCTTGAGATCGTCTCGACGGCTCCATCCCCTTTTCAGTTAAAAAGTTGAGTTTTCTGAGATTTCATCTCAGTCAGTGACCCTTTGACCTTTGGAGTAAATTTGCATACAAACTGCTCACGACTGCTGAAATGCATTCCAGCGTCCGAGAGCAGAGAAAGAGACCTCCACGGTTTCTGCACCGCGTCTCAGTGTGCAGCATGTGGATGAAGACCAAAGCCCCTGGATTTTCTGTGTTTGTCTTTCATTAACGTCCTGTTCAGACAAGAATGTGTCCCTGCTGTGGTCTCCAGTAGGTGTGAAGCCTTTTCCACGGGTTTCGATTGGTCGGTGTTTGATCTATCTGGTTCATGGTTGTATGTTCAGTCAATTTTTCTCCCCCCGACTTTGTTCGAACAACCCATAAATTAAATATTGTGGCTAGTTTGGTTTTTTTTAAACCCAAGTCAGCTGGGATGGGAGAAGAAATCGATCAAAACCGATCCCTAACACGATGAGCCGGAGCAGCGAGCAGAAAAAACACAGGAAGTCTGCTCAGTTACAGGGTTATAACTCAACCCCGAGGCTCTGAAGGTATGCCGCTCTGCTCTTCGTGCTATCGCAGACCTGCCTGCTTCAGATGGATGCAGCTTTACAGCCGCCGGCCCTCCCAGCGGCCCTCTTAAACACTCAAGTTGAAAAGATAAAAGACACGAGATGCCTTGTCAGTCAAAGGACTTTTACTCAGGTCATTCACACGCAAAGAGACAAACTCGCAGCTCATCAGTTCAGCATCTGGAGTGAAGAAATGTAAAGAAAAAGGCTGATGAGATTAAAGCGCACACAGATTTTGAGTTTGTTACAAATAACAGAGAGGGAGCCTCTTCCTGCACACACACAAAAAAAGTGGGAGCTTTCAGTTAAACAACAGCAGGGCTCAGGGGCTGTTTGCTTTTTCAGTCTCAGGGTTTCAAAGGAAGAGGGGTGAATTCAGAGCTGAGTCATATACACTACATGTGAAGGTCAGGGGTCAAGGGTCGAGGGTTTCAGTAGCATCACATCTCCCAGATCTGCTGCTCTGATAGGCCGGAGAGCCAGGATGGCGTCCGATGTGGGAAAACGCAGGTGTCCGCACGAGTTTACGGATGAAAGACGAGACGCTGCTCTCTCCCACTGAAGACCCTCCACCCTCATTTTCAGGGGGAAATGTACAAAGAAATGTCTGCGTTTTATGTTATAAAGGATTTTATTTAAGTGAAAGGGATGAAATATATGAGACAATTTTAGAAAAACTGATGGGGTCAAATTCAAACCATCCGTCATGTCAACAGATGAATTTAAAAAAGGTCTTTTGAATCATTTTTATGATAAATTTGAGTCATTTGAGAGCAACTACTAGAAAAATGCTTTTCTGTTTTTAGGATTTTCACAAGAAACTCTTTTTGTCTTTTGCTGTTGTGTTTTTAAACTTTATATAACAAGCATAAGGGAATTGTGAGATTAATCTTTGAGAAAAAGAAAAACGTTAAAGGACTTGTTATGCTAAAATGTTCAAATCCAAAAAGAGTTGTTCACCCTTAAAATGCATATTCTGCAGACCCTGCACCAGATTCCAAACAAAAACAAAAATGCAATAAATTTAACTTCTATTATTAGGTCGAGAAGTTCTGACATTAAGGATTTTAGAAGGAAAAGAGAGCAAACCTGCTCATAATGAACATAAACACAGTGTTTCAGCTGTATTATTAGTGCTTTAGGGGTGTTAGAAAACTAAATCCAGGCTGACTTTTTTCAGTTCGGAGGCTGAAATGAGTGACAGCAGAGGCGGGTTATCAATCCTCTGAGCCGTTCTCTCACTTCAAAGTGTTTTCGGCCCCGTACCGCTCTCCTGCTGGGGCCAGTTTGGCATTTCTCTGCTCTTTCTCTCTGAGGCAGTAACATAAATAAAGCCTCATTGAAAAGTCCACCAGCTACTTAAGCTGTCAAGGTCTTTACCAATTACTGTCACAACGCAGTGTGCGCAACACAAAAATATGTTATCCCCACATAATGGCCAACAGACTCAGCAGCACAGGGCAAAGACTGATGCATTCTGGGAAACACCTGACAAACAGCTTTTGTTGTAGACTGTAAAAAACAAAAAAGAGCAGAGGATCACCATATATTGGATTTTGAAGCTTGAGTGCAAAAGATGTATGAAAACATCAAGGAGAGAAGGATTATGTTCTCAAATCAGTTAATTTAGAAGGAAACGGTGTCTCAAATCCAGAAGATTCAGGCTTCAGGAAATTAAAAAGGAAAATGCAAACAAACCCCCCACTTATAATCACATCTCACTTTTCAATCTGCCCCATTGATGGAGCTCCTCAGACACACGTCAAACAGAACTCCTTTCTCTCCCTAATTTCTGTCCGGTTCAGCGAAGCGTGTCGGCGTCAAAAGCTGAAAACAAACGTCTAAATTTAGATGTTTAGATTTGCCGACCAACCCAGCAGATGGCTCGTAAATCCCACCAAAACCCAATCTATTCTGATTACTTTCACATTCTCTGGTGGTAAATCAAACATACAAACGGTTCCAGTAAACACAGTCAGTTAGAGATGTCAAAGACGATTAGAGAAGAGAAGAGGCAGAGGAAGCTGTTATGAGCAAGCAAAGAGGAGAAAGTTGTAAAGTTAAAGTTACTCTTCTATAACTACAAAAGTTCTAATATATTCAGCCTGGCCACAGTAGTTGGTTTACATTTGGTTCATTTGACGTTGCAGGTTTGGTTCCAGAACCGGAGAGCCAAGTGGAGGAAGAGGGAGCGTTTTGGCCAGATGCAGCAGGTCCGAACACATTTCTCAACTGCTTATGAGCTGCCGCTTCTAACACGCCATGAGAACTATGCACAGGTACAGAATCAACCCTTCATTACCCACCCATCTATCTTCTTAACCGTTTCATCCAGTAAGGGTCGATGGGAGCTGGTACCCATCTCCAGCATCATGGGACAAGAGGCGAGGGACACCCTAGACGGGTCGCCAGTCCATCACAGGGCCACACTGAGACAAATATCACAGCTCACTCACACCTAGAGACAATTTAGAGTCATTAATTAACCTAACGTGTATGTTTTTGATCCCTGGGAGGAAATCAGAGTACCCAGAGGAAACCCACGCATGTATGAGGAGAACATGTTCACTCCAGAGCATGCAACCAGGAATCGAACCTGCAACTTTTTTGTCCCCTATATAACAGTGCAACACTTTAATGCTGTAATAGGGTCAGAACTGTAGAAAAGAGGATATTTTCACTGCTTTTGCATCAAAGGAAACAGTTCAGCCTGCAATGAAATGAACCCCCAATTGATTTTGAAAGTTAGCCAAAAATGTTGCTGCAGGTGGTTGAAGTGAAATAAAAGTTGAATATATTAAAAAATTCAACTTACAATTTATAATTCACATTATTTTTCAAACTATTAAAGATGCACCGATTCTATTTCTGAGGGGTCAATGCTAATTTCTGATGAGTGTCCAGCTCTGACCTGTCAATACTGATTTATCTCAAATCACTACAAACATCAGAAAGATGTTTTTTTTTTATTTAAAGACCAGCGTTTGATCATAAAGTTGAATTGCTTTAACGATGTTAATCATGTGTTAAATGAGTCATTTAACACGTTGTTACTGTGAGTCAGTTTACAGCATGATGATATGTGACAGAAGCTCCTTTAGGAAGACAGCAGGGTAACAGATTTTGATACGACACCTATGCTAGGATTAGACTGTTTAGATGTCAGGATGTGTTCCGTTAAAGAACTCTGATGTGTTTCTGATCAGAAATGACACTGAGGATTATCCACAGCCTTTCTGTCTGTCCTTTAAAATGTTTCAGATTCAGAACCCGTCCTGGATCGGTGGCAGCAGTGCAGCGTCTCCTGTTCCCGGCTGCGTGGTGCCTTGCGACACCGTGACCCCCTGTATGACGCCTCATCCCCACTCTGCCAGTGGCGTATCTGACTTCCTGGGCGTCCCGAGTCCCGGAGGCCACGTCGGACAGCCTCACATGGGCAGCCTGTTTGGAGGATCTCCCGGCATGGCCGGGGGCATCAACACATATGATCTCAACATGGACCCTGACCGCAAGTCGTCCAGTATCGCCACTTTGCGCATGAAAGCCAAAGAGCACAGCGCTGCCATTTCTTGGGCGACATGATGCGCTGATGGATGAGGGAATCTCTTGCACACCCAGCATGGAGTGAGTCAAAAACAGTGACTACCATCAAAGTGCTGCAATTATACGAATATGCAACGAGAACAAGGTTTGACAAAGGAAGCGATGCCACGTTTCAGCGTCTTCGCTGGAAGAAAGCAACCACAATATGCTGTAGACAGGCAAGAACAGATGCTAAAAACAGTGTTTCAAACAAATACATGCACTAATTTACATAAATACATAAAACTCCTGTTTGTACAGTGCTTTCAGTGTATGCAGCTCATGGTTTGGTGTTGTTTCATTCTTACTGTTATTTAAATTTGAAGTGCCATTTTTGTTCTTTCTTGTTCATCTTGTTGCTGGATTTGATTTTGGAAGTAACTCAAGCAGCATTCTCTAAAATATAAATTAGAACAAATAAGGTCACTTACAGCAACCTTCTGAAGCTGAGCCGAGGATGAGTGAGAGGCGCTCAGCAGGCTCTTTGGATCGGAGGGACTAGAAGCTGTTGTCAGTGTTCAACAACTATGGCAGTGATTTCTCAAATCACATGAAAAGGGAAGGAGGGAGGGAGTAAAAATCAGCTAGATTCAACTAGATATGTGACATCATCCACATCCTTTAGGGATTGCGGTACCTCGGTGACAGAAACAACAACTAAAGTTTAGCCCTGCAGCATCATGAGGTTCATCGTAAATCCTGATTTAGGCCTAAAAGTTTTTCATGGTCTCAGAAAGTGAATCTGATACTTTGCAGTTCACCTTGAGGCAGAGCTAATTGCCTAAACTGAACCACATTCACTTTCCTCCTCAGTAGGTCAGAACAGCAGTAACCTGTCAGCAGAGCAGAAGTCATCCAAATTACATCAACTCTCCTGTCCAAATGTGAGGCACGTGCGCGTTACGGGAGACGAATCTCAGAATCGAGAGGAGGGTGTCTCTCTGAACATGGGGGCCCCTCAGTGCTGACTCTGAGGGGTTGGATGGAGGGCGAGCAGTGAGGGCGTCTGCTGGGTTCCGGTGTTCTGGGAAAAGGACAGTGCACACAGCTGCGCTCGGGGGGTAAATGCAAAACAAACATGCCTCACACATGCTTCCCCCTCAGCTGTCATGGTTCTGCTTTCAAAGATTTAGCTCCCCCATCACACACACCTCTCCCTGTGCTCACTTCCACCATCGACCCAATGCTGCAGCCGCTCAGCTGCAGGGTACGAGGCACAGCCGGCCCAGGAAGGATTTTTTAATTAACCCTGATCCATGCATCTGATCCAGCCTGCAGAGCACAGTATTGTGTGTCAGGATGGACAGGGCCGCCTGTCTTTGGTTTAAAGAGGACTCTGGAACACACACTGTTTACACAAGTCATTATTTTCATATTTCTTATTAATTCAAGCTTCATTGCAGAAATACCCTCCTGTTTTTAAACTCTTGAAACAATGGATGCACTTCTTTCTCCTGTGTGCTGCACCACACCGTCCTTCATCCATTACATCATTGTCCATTTTATAATACTACTGAAGTCAAGCAATCAGTATAGGAGGAAGTATAAGAATTAAATGTCCTGGTGCATTATTGTGCATGCAGAATGAAGTGTCATAAAACCTTTAGAATTGTTACTAACGTGATGTTGTTTTGAGTACTTTTATGAAGTATTTTGAGTATATATCTTTTCTTAAAAGTTGGTGATGACTGTATTTTATGCGATGTGTTTGTATATCGTTTTGTCATGATATAGAATTCTTTGTTCCGGGTTTGTGTGGCTTTAAGCTCGAGTTAAAGAAGGAATCTGCTCACGCTCGTCTTGTTTGTGTGATTAAAGTACAATAAGTTATTGCACTTTGGTTCAGAATTACTTTGTTGTAATAATATAAAGTGAAAGCAGTAGAAGATAAAAGTTTTATTAAAAACAGTGACTTTTAAAAACTAAAGTATTACTTGCTGAGCTCATAAACTCAGATTTAGGTGTAAAATAAAACTAAATGGGCTGTTTTCATATTAAAACATATTAAAAAATCAATTGTCGCTTCTCATTTTAAGGAAATCCTTTTTATAAAATCAGCTGGCTGCTATTTGCAAAGAAATTGTCGAAGTTTGATATAAAACGTATAAATTTGCACCATATTGTTGCCTCGCACCACTGAGCCAAGAGTTGTGTCATCCCTAAAGTCACATTCTGAAATCCCAGAGCATTTTAGTCCCTTTGAAGGGACACAAGCGCTGAAATGAGATCTCACAACCAGCCAGAGTGTCACACTAATTGAAGCTGACAAAAGTACGAACTGCACCCTTTTGAACTGCTGACACTGAACAGAGTGGATTAGGCAGCATATATTAACAGCAGGTGACAGGCTGCAGGGAACGTTGTCAGAAAGAGTCATGCTCCGGATGGTCACAGTCAAAACTAAATGCAGACATAAAAAAAAAAAAAAAAAAAAAAAAGGGGGGGGGGGGGTCTCCTTCCCATCACACGCACAAAAAGAAAAACGGCAACAACTCTTGAGGGACATAGTGTTGTCTTTACTTATTGCCAAACACAACTTGATGCACAATTTCACTTTAAAATGAACAATGACAATATGAAAATATAAAAAGGAGAATAAAAAACACCAAAAGGCAGTGATGCAAATTAAAGACTGCAGTTTTTACAGTCTAAATACTGGACATGAAATGACTGGAGACGGACAACACGAAACTGGAAACAACAAAAAGATATTACAAATTCTAATGTGAAATATACAATGTGGCCAAACGTAAGGCAAAACGCTGATGAAGTGCTCGCTGCAACTGAAATGACTTAAAGGATGCTTTAAGCAACGTGACTGCTTCTCTCTGATATGCAGATATATAAATATAACAAAATGCTTTCTCAGGCAGTAGAAAAGTACATAAAAAAAAAAAAACATTCCAGTAGCTCACATAGGGTTTTTTTTTTTGTCAAAAATTAGCAGTTACTCTCTCTAAATATTAGATTTATGATACCAACTTTGTCTAATAGTCCAATGTGATTGTGTAATAGAGAACACATCAAGAATTTGACTGTACACCATCTGTGTATCATCACAATCAATCACCCCTTGAATAAAGCCTACATAGATATGTCAGAATCATTCATCACCTGTTTATTACTTTAGTCTTTTTATATAGTACGGCTAAAAAGATTAATTTTTTCAAAGGGGGAAGGAAAAAAGTGAAAGAAAATCTTTGCTGAAGCGTTATAAATTATGCCTATTGTACAGCACTGCTGCAAAATATAAATATGTACAACATGCACGCTGAATCCAGAGCAGCTGGGGGCGGGCTCAGGTGTTCAGCTCTGAGACTGTAACAGTGAGAACTGGATGGGTTCGGCACCTCGTGTAACATCGGCATTTCTAAATATTATTAACACACTTTTTTCTTTTGAGGACATTTTTAAATAAAAACTAAAACTCATTTGAACCGAGTGTGAATATACAATTTGCTTTTCAATACTGCCATTCGGACATGAAAGACAACGTTGGAGACCAGATTTGCAGTGCTGAGGCTGTGGGGGTGGGGGGTTCGTACTTTTTGCTACACGTTGATCAGAGGCTGCCGATGTTGGGAAAGCTCTTGAGCTTCTCTGGGAAGTCGTCTTTATAGAGCACTGGATCAGCACGGTGTTCCACCACTTTCAGAGGCATCGTTCCAAAAACGGAGGCAAACTTGTTGATGCACTCGGATCTTTAAAAGAAAGACGTGTTTATTTTAAAACCAGGATTAAAAACATAATTTAAGCACATTCTCAAGCATGTATCCACTTCAGGGCCAATAACTTCAGACCTGTAGTTTTTACATTTGTATTTTTATCTGCATTTACACACGTACAGGCACTGGGGTGTTTTCTCTTTAAACTGCCCATAATATATATTTAGCACAAAACAGACTTGGATAAAATCACTATATCTAAAGTTAAAAAGATACTGAATAGAAATTAAAGCTGTAAAATGTTGCCTTTGCATTTTAAAGGGATACTCCACCGCCAAGTTATTTTTTGTCTATTGCCATATTCCTCAGAGTTAGATAAGTGGGCAAAAACTATTTGTAAACAGCCCAGCTGTTTTACTGATCTGGCAGTACTCTTTTTGCTTTAGCTTAGCTCAAACACTGTAAGTGAATGGTACCAGGTAGCATTGCCAGAAAAAAACATCCATAAAACTCACTAAATGGTGATAATAATTCAGCTTAGTGACCTCAGTAAACATATCGACTGCAAGGGAAAATAAAAAGTAACACGAAGGAATTACATGTACTATTTTTAACTCGGGACACTTTTCTGACAAAGAGCAGCTGTAACCCTCCGCTGAACAGCGCAGCTCCGGTGAACAGCACAAGGACATGACGCATGGCCCCAAAGACACCGTAAACAAGTATTCACACGCGTTGTTTGCAAACCGTGCGTCATGTCCTTGCGCTGTTCACTGGAGCTGTGCCGTTCAGCGGAGGGTTACAGCTGCTCTTTGTCATGAAAGTAGTCCCGAGTTAAAAATAGTACATGTAATTCCTTCGTGTTACTTTTTATTTTCCCTTGCAGTCGATATGTTTACTGAGGTCACTAGGCCGAATTATCATCACTATTTGTGAGTTTTATGGATGTTTTTTTCTGGCAATGCTATCTGGTACCATTCACTTACAGTGTTTGAGCTAAGCTAAAGCAAAAAGAGTACTGCCGGATCAGTAAAACGGCTGGGCTGTTTACAAATAGTTTTTGCCCACTTATCTAACTCTGAGGAATATGGCAATAGACAAAAAATTACTTGGCGGTGGAGTATAAATTAAAACAACTGTAATTTGTTGTAAATTAGGTTTCTAAATCTAAAATATAACTTTTTCACAGCTTCTTTTACTTAATTTAAAACTGCGACAGACTCTGGCACCAGAAAGTGAACAAAAAAAGTGGGAAGGAAAATTAAACAGTCACTTAATTTATTATTATAAAACAAAAATACACTGTATGTGTGATATATTAATACTTCAAGTTGAATTTTTTTTAATAGTCTGTTTGCTTTTCATAACAATTTAAAATATTTTCTTAAAACTCCAAACAAAAACTTTTGATGTTTTTGCCAAAGATCGATACAACACAAATAAAATCTAAACTACTAACTAATGTTACTGTTCTCGCTTCATCCAGGATGTCAAACAAAGAACCGTACCTCTCCACCATGTGTGTCTGATCTAATGACAGTCCATCAATGGCGGTACATTCAGGACACTTGAACTTTTTCCTTGGGGTCACCTAAACAGAAACAGAGCAAAGTCACTGCGATGATCTCTGCAGACTTCAATGATTTGTTCTCGCTCAGAGGCCCAGACAGAAGCTAGCCTTATTTCATCGGGCTGGACAGCATCAGGCTCAGCAATCAAGCGCTCTGAACTTGTGAATGAATGAGTGGAAAGAGGAAAGTGAAAGATAGGAGGGATGGTAAAAAGAAGGATCTTCTGAGGAAGTTAGTAGGGAGATATGGTGGGAGGGCAAGACCGGAGATGCAGGTGTAGGGAAGTGTGGATCCACTGATTTGACAGAAGGGTATGCTTAAGCCCTGGTGAGTTTAACTAAACATACTCAGAGGGGGGAGTGCCAATGAGTGACACCCAGATAAGGGAGGTTAAGGTTGGGCCCCTGCACCTGGGGGAGAGTCAGTGTGAGGAGGAGGAAAGTGGGGAGGAGGTGGCGTCAAAGGGGTGAGAGCTGATCAGACCCAGAAATGCTGGTCTGCTATATGAGGCTTCAGCCTCCCCCTGAGGAGCAGAAACAGACAGTCCTGTCTGTTTATAGTACCTTTATGGGGGCTTTGCCTGTGATGTTAGCCACCAGGAAGTTCATTGCAATATCTTCACAGTTCATGTGAGCGTCCACCCAGTTCTTGATGTCTCCTGGCATCTTGTATGTGTACAAATAATTGAAATACTAGAAAACAAATGAAGAGATTCAACATTTATTACCGTAGAAAGTATAACTGTGAATAGAAAGACTTTGTTTTAAAGGCCAAATTCCCTTTCAAAATTAGCTATTCATCATTGATAAAACATGTGAAGAGGAGATCATGTATAACCAGCCTTTACCTTATGGTAGAAAGCAGCTCCAGTTAGAACCATGGAGACCTCATTGGTCCACTCAGACTCATACTTCCACTTCCCCATTTCATGGTCCCAGAGGTGCAGCCGCCCCGGGTAGCCCACCAGCCTGTCAGGGAACTCTCTCCATACCTGAAGGAAACACCAAAACAGGAGAAGCATTCAGCTTAAACGAACCGCTTAAGTAAAGATAAATGGCTACGATTAAGCTCAGAATTAACAGTTAAGTCTTAAACTATCATATATCCATCTACTACTTCATCTCAGAGCCAAAAATCACTAGTAAAGATCAAATACCAGCAAAGCACAAAGAAAATATAATCACGGGAAAGGAAAAAAGCCCCATGATTCAATAAATGTCAAAAAAAAAAAACCCAGCAAATCTGTTCTTTTTACTGAAAACAGGGCATATCAGTCAGAAAACGCCTCCTTTCTGCCTGCAATTCCATGTAATTGCCCTTAAACTGAGCACAATTTTATAAATAGGTTCTAAATGGATTCAGGTGAACATGAGGCTCAGAGGCAGGTATGTGGATATGGAAAGCATCAGCTGCAGGGCCGTCATCCTTCTTACCACATCAAACAAATTTAACAGGCAGTCAAAGCTCCAAACAGTGAAGAATGTGACTGTAATCTCCCTGAGTGACTTTAAACTTCAGGATCAACTTGAAGAGGTTTTTGATACAACCTTCCATCTGAGGGAAGGATGCTGAAGGGTTTTTTTGTTGTTGTAAATACGGAGCACATTTCTCACCTCATAGCCAAACTGCAGTTCATCAGATGTTAGCATGATGATGTCATCATCAATCGCGAGCACAGCTTCAGTCTCAATCTCGTCGTAGGGGAAGAAGCGGTTACTCAGTTTGTTTTCTTTGGTTCGAACGACTTTTAGAGGAACGCCGACTTTTGGCCAAAGAGACTCTGCCATTAGAGGGGGGGGGGGGGGGAGACATTTATAGTTTTATACACAAATACAGAGTTAAAAATAACCAGTTGGCATTTAACTGGAAGTAGTTTAATAAACTGTGTAACAGAGTTTTCTGGTTCTTCGATTTGTTTAGCTAAAATATGAGCTGATCCTCTGAATATAAGCAATAAACACTAATAATCCATATATCAGTGTTTGTGTTCACCACAGATTGTTGGCAGTGAAAAGTTGAGATCTGTGACTTTAACTTTATTCATTGCTTCATATTATTATGCTAACCTCAAAGCGTGTGTAAATGTAACCACTACAGTTTCTCACGGGGGCAGATCACCAAAGTGTTTTTTCTTCTCTCGGGGGAGGATTTCAAAGATCTTGGGTGGTGTCCATGGCACGGACTATGGCAGAGACAGATCACACAGAATGTGTCCCCTCATTAACGGGGAGACTGGGGAGCCTCTAACCATGACTGAGGTCTCCTGTCAGAAGTTATTGTGAAGGAAACTGTGATGTGAAAGTCTTGGGTTTCTTCTTTCACTCTTACCATATTGCTGTAATGCCTACTTTTATTTCCAAAGCTGGAAAAAAAGCGACTTTGGAAATTAATAAATTGTGAGCTATTATATGAATTTACAAATTTCAGCCCCAAACCCAACAGAGTAAAATTCCATGTCCTGAAGATCTGACTTTGATTTTTAAATGTGCCTCAAACGATTATCGTAGCTGTGCAAGTTAATCTCAGCAGCTGTACAGATGACGGAGACGTCAGAAGAAACATGTCATGATAATCTGAGAAACAGATTCTAAATGTCAGTGTGTGCCAACACTTAAACAAAAACAGGAACCTATAAACACATCAAATGGGTGTTTGGTGGGAATGGGATGAAAACTGGCTTTACGTTAGCCTGTGCCCCATGGGTAGGACCCGTCAACCATCCCTAGTTCATTCTAACTACACAAGAAGCTCCAGCCAGACAGCTGTGATGCCTCTAATGAAAAGGTAACACACTATCATGAGCGAACACGGCAAAGTTGATCTGATTCTTGAGCAAAAGACTTGTATCTCAGTTCTAATGTCAGTGGGATGTGGTGCAAAACTCTGTTTAAGGTTGAATTTTTTTTTGGAATTATTGTAAGGAACTTGAATTTAGTTGGTCTGTTTAGCTTGACCCTATCAGCATGCTCTTGAGTGATCACAGAGCTAAATCTTGTGAAAACTTTCACAGATTACCGTTTTATTTTTAGGAATCTGGGACACTCACCCTCAGGAGGACTCTTGTTCTGATTATTCCAAACCACCAGCAGCTTCGCCAGGCTTGGCACCTTAGAGATTTCTGTGATGACTCGGAAAAGACTCTCGACGCGATCGTAGGTCAGCACCACAGCTGTGAACCCTGGAGCCCGTGGTGGGATAAGGGGCAGGAATAGAGGGCTGTTCACACTGGACCACTTCTACACAAAACAGGAAAAAATGTTGGTTAGAATCATCTTTATTCATCTACTTTTTAAATTGATATAAAGATGTCTCGATGTCTGCCTTTTTTAAATGTTAGACTTGTCTTTAACATTAGTCATAATTACATTAAAATCACCTGTAGTTAATTTATTTTTATACAATTTAGCAGCAATCCTCAGCTACATTTTTCAAGATTTTATCAGAAACAGTCTAATAAAATCCTTCACTCAGAGCTTAAAGCAATTCTCAAAGAAGCAGCAGCTCCAAACGAGAGAGATCAGGAGGGAAACTGAAAAGACAGGTTGGTTAAGTGCTTGCGTCTCTTGCTCGTAACGTTATTATGGCAAATTAAAAGTCTTGTGGGAAGCAGGGTAAACAAGCCGGGGCTGAGACAAGGAGGGGCTGGAAGTAACAGAGGAAAAGTGAATGAGTAGAGTTTGACAGGCTGTGACTGGCAGTCAGCGAGGAGCTTGGATTTTCTTTCACTGCTGCACTTTAAAACGGCCTGTAAATCCTGAGAGTCACACTGACTCCACGTTAGATCAAATGACTCTGTAAAACGAAGGGCACACCGAGAGTTTTCTGATGAGAACACTAAAATTTAAAGGTCACAAGAAGTCATTTGGGTGAGGCTACCACCACAACGAGCTGCAGAGACTGTTAATAAGTCCACACACTAAGATCAATCAATATTTTAAGGCTACAGAAATACTGTAAACAAAGAAAGCATCAGTCTTTGCTTGGAACTGTCATCAAAGCCTTCAAAAATGTTTTTCCCTTCAGTGACAATAACTCCAAGTAAAACAAAGAGAGCACATCTTTAATAAAAACACTGTGAGCGTCTTGAAGAACAAATGATGCCGGTTTGTCCTCCGGTCCCAGGTGGCCGTGGAGTGATTATGTGTCTCCTTCAACAACATTGACACAAGTCTGTCAACACAGACACAGCCACTGCCGTTAACACAACATCAGTCACACAACCACTAATAAAAATTCACTTTACTGGCAAGTGGAAACTTTCCTGTGGTCGTTGTCACATTGTCATCCAAAAAGAGGGGGGAAATCATTAAAGTAGCACATATACGCAGCACAGTTTCATAAAAACAGGGCAGAAAACGCTCAAAGCACTTAAAGTCATTTGTCAAACAATAAATTAGATGAAAAAAAGCCACAGCTCAACTTGACACCAACAGATCTGAAGGAGGTACTGTGAGTGTTTTTCTTCTTTAATGAAGTTTATATATTCCCCCTAAAAAGGGATTTTATTGGGTTATTTGAACTGCTGAAGTAGTTCTGCTCTAAGCTTAGAAACCATCAAAAGCACAGAGATAAACAGCAAGATAAAACTAAGTATTCAAAATGTCTGGATGTGTCTGTTTTGTTTGTTTAAAAATACCCCGCACTTAACTAAAAACTAGTAAAGTTTTAGTGGGTACTAAAATAAAAATGATCTTAGTGTTATGAGTGTAAATGAGAGATGAGATTAAACGCCAACTTTGAAACTACTGGATGAGAGGTTAAGTTGCTGAATGTGTTTGTGTTTTACTGTTAGGTTTCGGGGTTATTTAAGGTATTTATAGTAGGTACAGAAGTCTTTCTATATAGAAGGAGTTATAGTTAATACATAGAATGGTAAAATGAAACCGAAGTTGCAAACCTATAGATGATCTTTCATTTCAAATATGCTCATCACCTTTTGTGCAGATAAAATGATGTGCATTATCGTAAAGAAATACTTTAAACTGGCAATTTTTAAGTGTAAAATGCCTGCTGCTTATGTACAAATCTTGCAAGGATGCCCTCTTCTTCCCCCCTAAAAAAAGAGAAAAAAAAATCCCAAACAAAAAGCAGCTTGTCCCTCGTTCTGAAAGCCCTTTCTCTAAACGCACCCACAGTCCAGGGCAATGTGCTTTCAATTACCACCCTAAAGACTGCAGGAGGAGAGGTGGAAAATGTCTAACTGATTTATTTACTGTTGTACGCAAGATCTTCTCACCGTCCATTCACTGAATTTGTAGAGATAACACGTCTCCGATCTCAGGAAGGAATGGACAAAAGGTCTCTAACCTCTTCCGAGTTCGGAAGAAAACTTTGAGGGACTTTATATTATAAGCTACCTGATGCATGCAATCAAGCATCCTCACTGTGACTAAAACCTCTAAAATCCAATCATTGAGTGGATTTACATATATTGCAACACTTGTCAACATCCCACAGATACAAAGGAATCACTATGCATCTACACACATGCTGACATGCACACTCCTCCATCCCACAGACACAGCTTGAAAGAGTCTTGAGATGAAACCAGGCTGATTAACAACTCCTGAGAGATGGTCGCCGAGCCAACAAGTCTGCACAACCAAAGAGGAGCTGAACACACACAACCCATTCTTCAACTCTCTACAAAACACAATGACTAAGACACACAGGAACTTATTTTTCACCACAGAAGAGTCATCCATTTAGTGCAGAACTGCTGACACAAACTGGCTCCTCCAGAGCTATCTGGTTGTATCCCAAACTGTAAAGCTCTGCATGTGTGGTGCCTCAGAAGGAGAGACGGCGTCTACCGTCACTCTACGACAGAGGTTTTGATTTATAAGGCACAGGAGAGGAGGGGAGCTTTTGTGGCACCGTGAGTGCCTTCATGGCGAAAGCTTCATTCTCGATGAGTCAGATGTGTGCCATAAAACGCTTCTGAGAATCCAAAAAGTTTCCGTTTGGTCGAACACAATTTCGTTTTTCTGGACGAGGGCGCAGAAAACAATTCTAACAGCGTAGAAAGTTACATACCACGACAGGTGGATTATTCCACTGCTCATACGTTTGTGCAGCATAGGGGTAAATGCGGTCATTGATGATCTGTAGAGTCGTCAAACCAATAGCCTTCATGGAGCTGAAGTAGGCCTCCCAGAACCAGCGCGCCTAAAAAACAATAAAGACAAGAAGATTTAAAGTGCATTCAAGTTCACTGTGAAAGGAAGAATGAATGAAAGTGATCAGATTTGAATGTTTTATGTGTTTTAGGTGATGTTTGATGTTCAGTTTTGTCAGTAATGACAACAAATCAGCAGATCTGACAATGCTGTCAGTTATAAAGTCCTATAATGTCCTCAAATAGCCCTCTTTTTTGTGGTGCAGATACTAAATATGCCAATTTTTTACAAAATCATAATAAATGAGCTTAATATGTACCGGTAATCTTTTTTGAACTTTTGATAGAAGTAGGAATGAACAAGAAGCACAAAGTTTACCTAAACATAACCGTTTGTGATTCAGCTGTTAGCGTCACATAATTGCTTTATAAACGTACATGTTTTTGTTCTCATTCTATAAAGTACAAGCTGTTATCGAGGATTACACCAATGTGTACACGCCCAACAGCAAAATCCTGATACTCCCCAACGGACCTCAGCCTTGAAGAATATTCTCCAGCTTCTTATCCTTCAACAACTCTTGTGAAGCCCTATGAAATCTCTTTCGTCTGTCTCTGTTTTACTTCAAGCAGATCTCTGTTTGAATAACAGACTTTCTGATGAGTGAACTCTTAACCCGTATCTTAACGTTATCACACAGGATGCTGGACTCCTCATTCAGAATTCACTACATATTTTGTTTTCAGCCAAAGACTGCAAAAAATGTAAAATAATACCTGGGGATTTGTGTTAGTATATTTAAGCTCTGGCTTTGCAGAAAATGCAACGGTCAGATCGGAGATGAGAGATGACAATAAGAGTTCATAAGTGTACACATTTCCCTGTATATACAGACAGCTAAAGTATATAAATGTGTTTCTAGCTAATAAGACTGACCTTAATAAACATGTGACCAGGACTTAAATCACCAATATCTGTGCAAGGAATGAAAAACTGGGGTAGCACAACAACAAAAAAAAACTGCATTTATTTTTACACCAGGGCTAAAAAGAACCTAAAAGACTTCCTAATCTCAGGGGAGTATAAATCAGCCGGCGATGAAAGTTTCTTTTCCGACCGGGAGGAGGCAAAAAGAAAACTGTGCTGGCCCCAGGGCCCACGTCTCATGCTCCACCCTCTCCCAGCACCAAGCAAGTATTTTTATGAGCAGAGAAAAACAGACATCATTGCGAGAGAGAAAAGAAACCATCACCTCATCTTTCAATAGCAGGCAGTATTTAGTCTATGGATATGTAATGAGTTTTTCCACTGGTAAAAAAAAGGGTTCAGTAAAAAAAATTTAATGCAAACTCAGTTTAGTCTATTTATTAAATAAAACAGATTTTATAAATAAAAAAAACATGACAAATTATAACAATAAGCTTTCAGCAAGAAAAACAAACTGTAATTATCTGATGTGATGAATGTTTGATTAGAATAAAACAGTTGTTAAAATACAGGATCAAAAACATTAATTTAAAAAAGTAGACCATAAATTGCATCTCTTTGTTATAAAAAGCCTAAATTCCTAACAGACAGTTAGACCTACTGACCAGAAACGGCAGCCAACAAGCCGTCGACAGAACCAGGGACTTATTAGTGCATTTTAACATAAACAAAACAGTAATAATACAAAAACTATGAGTTGGTCTTTGGAGATTAAGTTTTTTTTCCTTAAAGTTTTATTAGGACTTTCCTTTTAAATGTGATCAAAACATTTCCACACACACATATGACACACGTTGCTTTAAATTACCTGGTCTAAATCAATCCTCTAGAATTGCTCAAATAAAAACTAACAAGACGTTAGACCTAGAGAACCACAGTTAAAACCCACTGCTGTAGGAGGGGGATTTATGTAGGATTAGAGTCCCGGTGCACGTAAGCCCCCGTTCTCTGTAATTACTGACTTGTGGTACGGAGTCCTCCTGTGTTCAGCTTTCACTCTTCAGATCTCACAGTGAGCTCTGATTTGTGAAGTTCTGATAACGCTCACATTTGTGATGGTAAAGAAAGACAACGGGAACAGACAGACTGCTAGTGCTTCAATTTTGGATGCATGTAAAAAGACTGGAATTCTGAAAAGTTGACAGAATATTTGCAAGGATGAGAAGAATGACCTGAATTTACTTAAAAACAGCTGCAGCTGATTTACAGTTTATCGCAGACAGCAACAGTGGTGGAGATGAGTTAGATCAAAAAGACTGAAAGAAAACGACATTCAAACACTTGAACTCCACGTTGAACATTAATTCATCCCAAAACTTATATAAATATTTTTATCAATGGCATTTTGCTAAAATAATTTCATGAAAAAAAGAATCTGATGTATTTTTTTTTATTTCATAGCAGTTTAGGTTCATGCCTTTTACAATGTTGAGCTTAAATTTAAAAATCTGTCCTCATGTCTAAAAAACCCCGAAAATTGCTTCTCCTGGGAGAGAAAAAAAAACATTTATTGGTAAGAAATTACACTATCATTAATTCAACAGAAAGGCATTAAAAAATAACAATGAAAACAAGTTTAAGAATGTTTTTAAGCCCCCAAAATTTAAATTGTATTACTTTTAAATGGGTTTAGGCTCCCTGGGAAGACTTAAATTACTTTTCTTGAAAGTGGCTTAACTATGCTCTACCTTGTAGATTTTATTACTGGTTTTTATAAGGATCACCTACAATGTATGTTAAAAAAAAACCAACTTAAAACAACTACTTTATTAAGGCAAAAGTTGTTGATTTTATGACAAGATATTTTAAGTCAGAGCTCATGGGAACCAGAAATATTTTAATGCAAAGGCTGCTTCTTAGCCCCCTGTTGGAAAACCGAGGAAACGCATCTGCTCGTCAATAATGTTTGAATGTTTGCTTTGCCTTATTAGTATTAGAGTTATACAGTCATTATAATTTCATAATAAATGTAATACTGCATAATTGTATTGTTTTTCCCACTGGGAAGTTTGATCTTGTTTTTGGTGCTTTCCGTTTGAATGAAAGCAAATATATTCCTCGGTTAAACACTACAAGCAAATATGGAGCAACAATGGCTTTTTATTTTTGGAGACAAATCAAGTTTTAAGAGTATATGTGGACTTCTAAAGAGACAGAAACAATGAAGTGTCAAAAGAGCAGTTCAGGTTAAAAACCTAAAAATAAAAAGCCATTGTTGCTCCATATTTGCTTGTAGCGTTTAACTGAGGAATATATATATAAGCTATAAGATGACATGCTAAGCATGTCATCTTATAGCTCACATCATTTTAAAAAAATCATAATTTACTGCGATTAAAATAAAAATCTAATAATATTTATTTTAATTAAAATTGCTGCTTTGAGTGTTTTATATCAACACCGTCATAAACGTCACAAAAAAGAGAATTACAACCAATAAATAGTAAAATCAGGTAAACACTACTACAGTAGTTTATCCTCCACAAAAAACTTTGCAACGAGAGCCACGAGTTGGAGCTTGTCTGATGTAATCTAAGCCAACCTCTGAGCCTTTGGCCTAAAATCTCTGTTTGGTCAGTATAATTGGTAAATGGACAGGAGTTGATACAAGAGAATGAGGAGCAGCTGAACTAGTGCACTACTCTCATGGCTGCTTTCACTTCTGTTTATTGTGGCTCGACGCAGATATCAAATAAAAGGAGAGTGAGCTGTCTTTCCTGCATTTCACTCAAGCTAGAATAAACATAGCTGATTCTTCTATGAGCCTTTTTAGATCTGGACTGAACAGGAGGAAATTCAAACGTACAAAAAGTCAGGTTCAAATCCAAACTCCCCGTCTTTTGCACATCAAATACATTTTTTTTGGCTTCCAAAAATATAATTGGTTGAGTAGTTTGATGGTTACAAATAGTCATCTGAGGCAAGACTTGAAAAGCCTCCAAACCAAGTGAAAGCACCTACGACTATAGTGTCAATCATTAAAAAAACACTAAAGTTTCACAGAAAATAACCGAGACGTTTTCTGTTTTGTTAAACATTGTGAGTGTTACCTGTCTCTGCATTTCTTCAACTTGTCTGTGAGGAATGCTCTTCAGGATGGTGTACATCTCAGATAATTTCTCCTCTGGAATAACCACAGATGCCCTGTGGAGAAACAAAAACACATTATACGGGGAAAAAAATGACAAAATGTCAAAAACTTTTCTGGTTTCTGATTGCTCTAAGATGTAGGACAGACCTTTTCCAGTCAAGTACTTCAGAAAATGGCAGAATGTAGGAGTCAGCCAGGATGACGGGGACACAGCCAGCCTGCAGGACATCACTGAGGGCAGCCTGACCCAATCGTGCCCCACGCAGAACCACACAGAAAGAAGACTCCTGTGGGGACATTTAGGGACAAAACCATTTAGAGTGCACGTTAATGAGCTTTTGGCAAAAAGGCAAAACACACTCTATGGGCACTTTAGAGGCTTTAACTAAAATTATTAAAGTTCATTAATATCAATAAGTATTTCCAGTTCTAGTTTCTAGCTATCCAGGAGGTTAATTTAAACTAAAAACTACCTTGAATTTAAATACATCAGAGCTTTTAAAAATAGATTTCAACTCCACGTTTTATGCTTTTTACTTGAAGCCTAATGTAGCAGCTGATTAGGCAAATTAAGGTAACAATTTAAGTTTTTATAAAGAGCTGTAACTTAAAAAACAAATAAAAAGCCTCAAAGAAACATCTTAAAACTGTTTAGATAAGTGAAACACAGGTTGTACATAATCATAATCATTTGCTTGGTGTCATTATGTTTCCCACCTGTAGAATCTGTGGGTAGTCATACACCTGTCCTTTGTAGCAGCGCTTACGGGCAGAAGCAGCACCCTGGGAGAGGTTGCTACACTTGTCCAGCAGGAGCAGTGCTTCACCGTTTTCTTCCTTCAAACGCTCCAGCTCGGCCCTGTACTCTCGATGAATGGCTGTTTGAGAGGACAAAATGAAGAGACGGCGTGGCCTGGACAAATAAACAGATATGCAACCAGTTATTATTAAATCTTTACTACAACTAAAACATATGCTCAAGTCCCAACTGACCTTGAGAATGTCAATAAGGCACACTTTTATTTTACATGGAAATCAATATAATGTATAAATGTTTACAATGTATAATGATGTATAAAAAGGTGTTATTTGGTCATGATCTGATACTGAAGATGGTGACAGTTGCAGTGCGACATCTGCATACCCAGGCTGTTTCTCAGGCAGCACAACATCTGCAGAAAGGGGACTGTAAACTGGGATGCTGACATCATAACCTTGTCTGTAGGTCCAAGTAGAGAAACCACCTCCTGCCAAAAGTGCTCTGAAATGAAATAGATTGTAAATAAACTGTCAAATGTCTTTGACAAGCGTGAACAACATAAAAAAAAACTAACAAACAAAAACATATTTTTAGTATAAAACGTTAGCAGACTGAATATTTTGGGGAAACATGAAATATCAAATAAGGTTTAGTGGCCTTTTCTATGGTGCTGCTGAAAAATAAAATTGGTGAGGCTCCTCGCCTAATGCAGTCCAGCTAAATAGGTCATGAAAAAATACTATCTTCAAGTTGAAAACACTCAGACTGATTTTTATAATTTAAAGCTGATAATTGATATTTTCCCACCATCACTGCCAAAAAGCAGCATCGTCATCAATAAAGACTAAAATAAATCTAAACAAATAACAACAACTGAATTGCATTTACTGCAATCAATTGAATCTGGACCTGACATGATCTGGATTTGTTGCTCTTTGAAATGACTTGTGTTGTGAACTGGTGCTTTAAAAATAAACTGAACTGAAAAGGGTTCTATCTGACAGCACATTGCAAAAAGGATTACAGGGACAGAAATCAAATCTTCTGTTTTTAAGAGAAGCCATTGCATTATGAAACAGAGTATGCAAAGTTGGCAAACAATGAGACTAAATGCATGCTAATCTGTGTCTTCATGTGTGATAATACAAGAAATTGTGCAAAAAGTTGAATAATGCTTATAAGCATGAGCTGTGCTGTTTGTGCACAAGAGATTGTTCCTGAAGTGCACCATTAGACACAATTGTGTTGATTTTAAACATTTTTGAGATAATATTATAGCATGAAGTTTGCAATTATATAATGTAAAATGATGCAGGTATAAAACAGAAACTCTGAACTGGCAGAAAGCTAAATTTGTATTAAAGCAGCACTCCGGAGGATTTCATCAGGAGAGCAGTTTTTGAATCTAGCGTCCAAAGGCTCCTCCTCAAAACATCTCGACACGCGCGTCCGGTCGCGTGTGCGCGCGTGCACACAGCGCATATACGTTGCGGGCATGAACTGTACAGTTCAATGTGTAGGGTTTAATCACTCACAGTTCACAATCTTATTCCAACAATACTACGAGGGTCTGATGAGCCCTCTCTGTCCCTGCTGCTTCTGATATTAGCTCTGTTAGCAGAGAGCTGCTGCTGGACTCTGAAGCTGAACTTGACTCGGCCCTGGATGAACTTTCTGACCAAAATAAACGCGTAATCCTGTCAAACCTTGCCATTCTGTGAGGTGAAAGGTTTAAAAATAAAAATAAATCCGTCTTTAGCTGGAGAATGGGTAGGTTTTTAGTAGAAATGAGCCGTGAGTTCTCAGTGAACGGCTGAGACGGCAGAGAACAGCGCCCCCTACTGGTACAGGTTTGGTCGATGCGCGTGCATGTTGAGAGAATGCAGACATTTGAATTTCATTGGCTGAAAAATGTCGGCGGCAAGAAATAATGCAAAGGGGTCTCTAGGAGGAAGGAGGGTCTTCATCAGAATGACAGATGTTGTGGAACTCAACCCATAGATCATAGTTTAGACCTGAAATATCATTTAAAACATTTAGAAAACTTTGATACAGAGAAAAATAATCCAGAGAGCCGCTTTAATAAACAGCACATTACACATTAGCTACCTGTCCCTTGGCACATCCAAGGCAGTGTTGTAGTCAGGGGGGCCTCCGGGTAACATGTTGAAAAGTAGATGATTCATTCCTTTGTCCCATCTATCAAAACAAAACCAAAATTGGTGCATGGGAAAATAAAATTATTGCTTAACAATAGCAGTTAAATATAGGTATTTTACTAGAAGATGCTAGTCTAGTAAACTAGACTGTCAGTTGTATATATAGTCTGGCTTGCCAGGCTAAGAAGATGCTACAATTATTTAAAGAAGTTAGAGGTGGTAAAAGATTATGATTGTGCTTAAATTAATCTAAACATGTGCCTACTATATTCTTTACCTGGGTAGCATTGACAGAGCTTGTGCCGTCTCTCTAATACGAAGGGAGTTTTGATTCAGCACATCAATAGATGGGATGAAAAGACAAGCCCTGGTGACATCATCTGTGTAGAAGTCACTGTCAGAGATTGCACTGAGCAGGTCATTGTATTCTCGTGACAATCCAGTGCTGCTGATGGGAACCCCCAGTTCGTCCACAAACCTCTGAAGAGGGTAGATGTAAACCTGAGAGAGCACACGATTTGATAACGAATCAGAGATTAACATAACATAACACAGAGGCCTTGTGATATAAGAATTACCTTAATTCTGTTTTTAGGATTGTAGCCACATCTGTATACATCAAAACAGGTATGCATCCGACAGCTTAGGTCACCTCTCTCAGGTATGGGACTGGAAACTGGCAGCCGGATTAGAGGTGCGTCATGGACACTGCCCTTTTCGAGTTTCCATTCATCTGTGGACTCAATGGAGTGGGGCCAAAACTGAAACATCCCGGTGGCGATCAGCCCAAGGAGCACCACCGAGAACAGGGTGATGTAGTATATTCGGTGCTTGGTTTTCATACGGGGGATTAGAGCAGGGCCCCGGGAGCTGTATTTCCCTGGGGCGTACATGACTGACACCTCTCCGTCTGATCAGCCGCTGTGAGAAAAAACTTCGGTTCAATAACACATTATATACTGCTACAAAAGTTGCTAATGCTCACGCTACAGTAATCGCGTATTTTTCTCTTGAACAACCAGGTAAAACAAATGACAACCAAAGAAGAAAAAAACAAACAAACCGATGACCTAAAAGAACAATGACTTTTCACACTACTGAGGTAAAAATACCCAGAAACTAACCTGACTCGTAGCAGCTACGTTAGCGGTCGGCTACACCAGCTGTGTAAACATCTAGGCTAAGTAAGCTTAATAAGTAGCGTAAAACAAATGAAAATTAATTATCAAACGACGACATAAATTGTTTTACATACCGGGACGTTTAACGTAGCAATCAAATTAATCCCGAGTCATTGCCACAACGAGAGAACGGTGTTCAATAATAAATATAATGTTGATGCTAAGCTAGCTTCAAGCTAGCGTCTTTTGGGAAGCCCTCTTGTGATTTACGGAAGTGGCGGTGCTTCTACTTTGCTGCTAAAACGTGTGTTTACAACTCAACAGCTACACACGATGCTGCCCTCTGGTGGAAGAAAGGGTAAACGAAAACATTTTTTAATCTTTAGGATCTTTGGGAGACTTTTATGGATATATATGTGATTTTTTTTTTGTACAAATGCACCCTATCAAAAAAAAAAAAAAAAACCGTGTTTTCTCTCAGCTGTTCAGATTTTATACTAAGCAGGCTTGAAATGCTCTTTTGCATAAACATTGGTGGCCTTACACTATAAAGTACAAATGCTTTTTTTTTTTTTTTTTTTTACATCAAAACCTTGTATTTCCCATTTAAACAACAATCTCTTACTTATTCTTTGATTCACAAATAGACACAAAAAAAAAAATTTTGTTAGGCCTACCCAACCTGACACTGTTAATGTGAGAAAGTAATCTCCATAAAAATTAAAAATGATAAGAATATATATTTTTTAAAACTACATGCAATTATATGATTACTAGCAATTATTTTATTCTAAGTCAAAAGGAAGTTGAGTTATTGTATTTATAAGATATATATATACTGGATGCAGATTAATACAATTTTTTCACTACACTGTGTTATGTCTAAAGGTAATGCTGAAGAGGTTATTCCTAAAAATCATCTGATTATAAGATCACCTCTACAGACATGTGCAACTTTGTTGCTCGTCTCTCTCAATCTTTTCTGTACTGGGTTTGTGTTCTAGTATCCACAGTTGTGATTTTAAATACAAAAATTGTTTTCACGAGCCAATAGGTAATGTGTCCAACACTGGAAAATATCAGAACAAAGTAAAGTTTACCATTACTTCTGGAGAAGTATGCATAAGTAGGCCTCACAAAATCAGCAGACCGATTGTATGGAAATGCTGTACTTTCTACTTTTTTAGATACAAACCCTTAAAATTTGTCAAGATTAGTGGCTTATTAGCCAAATAACGCAATGGTTGTTTAAACGTATTTAAATGGGGACTGTTATGCATTCATCAGACGTTCTATGCTTTAAATTATCTGCAGTATAACATGAAACTATTTGTGCCAGCCTTTGTTGGTGTAGCAGTGGGCACGATTTCACCGAAAACAGACGTTAAACTGTGCTGCTTTGTCTGGAGTTGGGCAGTGATCATCAATTCACAATCAGCCTTTTGTTAGTTATGACTAGTTAAATGCAACACTGATCTATTAATGACTAAACAAAAAAAACCCCAAACACATTATAACACAGAATGCTGCAGGCAAAAATCAGCTTCCTGGTGTGTTTAAACTAGAGCACTTCTTTTCAGTTGTACCCGACTGCCTTACTAATTTTACTGTCGGACATAATCCTGGGTACATGGCTGATTTTTATCAAACATACTTGCACGTGCTAAAAAGACTTAATGACAGACTTGTGATTTTCTCTTATAATTTGTATTTTTATTCCATTACAGGCAGGGCAGTGAGGAAGAGGGATTAAATACATTCTCATTGTGGGACAGGAAAGGAAGGGATGCAAACCAGGTAAACATGGACAAGACATAGTTGAATTATTCCTTTCAATATAGACCAATTTGTAAATCTGCCAATAGTTTTATTAAATAACTGTTTTGTCTACATGTAAGTACTGTTATCCTTTAAGATATTGTCTTATTTTTATATAGTTGTCTACATGACCCTATTGGAATTCATCTTTTCATAGACATCTGCATAAATAATTACACATAAGACAGTGCTGTACACATCATGGTAGAGAAAAAAAAAAGATCTGAGCTTTCTTTTTGCAGAGTTTAGTGTGAGGCCAGCTGCAAATAAAGCTACTGCAGGTAGAAAACTGCTGGTCGAGCATTAGAGTATCTAAGAGGACTGATCTATGTAGTGTCATGACTGCAAACTGGCTGGAAATGTCTACTGCAAGTAAATCTTATTCCAATTGGAGAGGCAGTGCAGGAAACTATGATGACTCCAGGCGTGATGGTGGCACTGCACCAAAGGTCACCGTCAACAGGCTGGAACTGTGCAGCGCATCTCGCCAATTTGACACATTCGTGAAGATAAAAAAAGTAAACCGTTACCATGCTATGGCAAATACCACTCAGACAGAAAAAAAAAAGCTCAAATAGATATCTCCTTGCATTTGGGAAAAGTCCAAAAATAAATTCCCCACACTGTTCTAAAAACTGAGATAAAAAACACTGACATCAAACTTATCTGTTGCAAAAGCAAGAAGGATAATAATACCATCAAATATAGCATTAAAAGTGATAAAAACATTTACTGTACTAAATAATGCAAAATGTGAGCAACCTGTTACATCCGGAGTGATATGGAAGATTGAATTCCACGTACGGTATTTAAAAGTCGGCACTGCGCTTGAGCACATCCGTGCATTCAGTCCAGCTTCAAAGATGTCTGAGGTGAGCCAGATTAAAGGGAAGAAAACACCTTCATGTCCAAACGTACAGAGAGCACCTTCAGAATAAAAGAAACAGCATCCTGAGACACCTTTAGAATGAACAATTTGGTTCCATATGGCAACTGGGGCATCTGATTAACCTCTTAAGAGTTTACATTTCCTGATCATTTCTAGGTGTTAGAGCATATTTACTATGACTTCATAATTAAGACTTGTTCTATATCAGCCATGCTACTTTGAAATTCATAAAGCATGCAGCCTGTGATCTGAGCACGTTGCTAAGAGCTCTTCTAAGAGAAATGTACAGTATTTAGGAGGTTATCAGCAGGTTTCTTATTTGTTCACATCCAACGTGCAGATGTTCCTTAAACGAAAGCCACGGCAGTGTTTTAATGTCAGGATGACATTTTGTATCCGTGTTGTTGCTGTGTAACAGTCTGCATGGAAAAAACTGACTGAAGAACTAGAATGAAAACACTGAACTGAGCCTGTGTTTAAATAAAGCAATATACAAATACAAAATCACATCTTATAAATACATTTGGCAAGACAATATGTTGGGTTTTTTTTTTTTTTTGGCAAAGGGGGTAAAACTGAGCAATATAATGTGTGCAAGAGTAACAAAATGTAAATCTGAGTGTCTTGGTGACAAGTTCTCCTCAAGAATAAATTAACTTTAAAAAAAGAAAGTCTTCATGCATTATAAAGTGTAACCAAAACACTCCAAAACATCCATAGGCATCTGTAATAACGTTTTCCACAATCACTAAAAGTTTAAGACACATGTATTCCCACCGACATCACACACTTACTCTCTTTCTCAAAGTCAGTTCTTTGTAGACCTGAGGAACATTTCTTATTGTCTTCTTACGTCTGTTTATAAACAAATATGTCCATCTTCACATTCTTGATGTAAAAAAAAAGAAAAGAAAAAGAAAAGCTGTACAGGTTTCCAGAGCTGCTGAAGATGCAGGAGGTTGTACAGAACATCAGCCCCAATAATGTGCCTATTCTAACCATTTCTACAGTGTTACGTTTCTGATTTCCTGCTCAGATGAGTATTCCCCTTTGATTTTAAGGTCGTGATTTGTAGACGTGTCTCCATGTGGGTGAGACGATGTTGTTTAAAACTGGCATTGTGAAGCTACAAGTTGTTTATATACACCCTAAAGCAGCACGGCCCCCTGGCATGCAGAGAGAGGTAACTTTTTCACCATTGCAATAGTGTAAAAATGTTCTAGAGTTCAAAGGGGACACCTGAAGAATGGGTATAATTTGTGTGTATTGGTCCATCAAGTTCTGTTCACTGGTTTTCTGATGAGTGACTGCATTCCACTGCATGCATGTTCTGTGATATGTTTTAAAATTTGGATTGCTGCACCTCTCTACTCAAAGACACAGGGGTCTTAAGTGCATGTTACACTAACGATGATAGTGTGTTCTCCTCAGGACAGTGACACGAGGTTGACGTTCTTAGAGAGTGAATGGCTGGTGGGGCACCTTCGCTTGGGGAGAGGTCGTTGAGCTCCTCAGATGATGAAAGAGGAAAGGAGGGTGACAAGGATATGCCTGATGAGGGGTCAGCAGAACCTGCAAAAGTGCGTGGGGGCTTGGGGACGAGGTTAGGCTCCAGCGTTGCTCTGGCTAATAGCTGTGTGTCTTCCAGCTGCTGTCCATCTCCAAGACACTCACCCTGCCCAAAAGAGCCCCGGCCAGACTCTGACTCCCCATCAGACAGATCCAGCGGTGGTGAGCTGCTGCCGTCTAGTCTGAACAGAGAGTCTAAATACTGAGCAAACTCTAGCACTGCCTGGCTAGGGTTCCCATTGGATAGCTGGGGTGGAAGATTTGAAGTTGCCAGTGTGGTATCTGTACCTAACCGTGCCTCACGGTCTTCTTTTCCTCTGTCCAGTAGTCTAGAACCTACTTGTGGGCTTAGTGGAGCGTTAGGAGTGCTCCCTGGGCTGTAGATACCAGGCATCTGTTCCCCATCATGAAGCATCGTTGGGGTGGCGTTGGACTCTGGTTTGAAAGGCCGAGCCAAGACACTCTGGGTTAGAAGACCTGGGGAATGGTGTCCACTGTAGCGAGGTGTGGCAGGAGACAGCCTCATGGGGTAATCTGGCGTGGATCTGGACTCAAGTGGGGTTAAGAAGGGTCCGACCTCTCCCAGGTGCTCTGGCGTTGCCTGGCAGAGGCAGTCTGCAGCCAGTAATTCAGTGCGAGAGCTGAGAGATGGGTTTTCCTCCGGTATAGGAGCATCCAAGGGGAATGGAAGGCTACCCAGCATCGGTGAACCCCTCAACGCAGCCGAGGAGCGTCGGGAATCCAGACTATAGAGGGACTCTGCATCCGAGAGGCTCTCCATGACAGCCAGTGGTGCCTTGCGGTCTCTCAGCTCCACTGCCAGGCGCTCCCGTGCTCCACGCAGCACTACAGGCACTGGGGGAGGAGGGCACTCAGAGAAACCATCCAGAGATATTTCAGACTGGGCACACGAACTAGAGGAGAGGAGAAGAGTGGGTTGGAGAGTAATGACAGGAACAAGGAGGGGAGAGGGGATCCAAAAATACAAGACAAGCATGAAAAGTGGGTCAAAACAACTGAACTTACAGAGGGTTAAAGAAGGAAAAAAGGGGCAGTGTTAGTACAAAAACTACATCTAGACTCTACAAACTATGTGATCATTGCACAATTTTACGTGGGTGGCAGAAAGAGTAGAGAAAGGGGACTAAGGGGTTAACGGGTGCTGATCATTTTGCCAACTCGTGCTTCCATGTTTCCTCTCATGTCGGATCCTCCTGTCATCTATGAGGACCTCCTAATCTAATTCCTTATATGCACTTAAAGAAGACAAGAAGGTTTCTGGAGGAGTTTATTCTTCCTCACCTCCTTGCTTGAAAAGAGGAAGTCAAGTCTGCACCTAAGCATAATGAGACGCACCCGAGGAGTATAACCCAGTAGCACACATATGCTCTGGTTTTAGCATCTAAAACAGAAGGGGTAACATTATTATTCAACCAGGACTTCACACTGACTTCAGACAAGAGCTAGACCAGAGAGGACGAGGTAGGAATCAAATACTACCATACGTTACAACTGCTCTGTGGTTAGACAGCGTGCAGGCGTGCATGAGAAAAGGGATCATATTATGCAAAATTAGTACTGGCATGCTTTGCTTACCGTAACAAGGGTTTTTGTCTTTTTTTTTTTTTTTTTACAAAACAAATCAGAACAGACAAACAATGATTTTGAGAAAACAATAAAGTAGCAGTTAGTAGCAGCCTTTAAGTACTTTACTGGACAATAAAGATAAAACTTTGTGCACAAATGACTAAACAGAGGATGTTTTCTATATCTTTTGAGGCTCAAACACACCCACGGCAGTGCCTGGCGTACTAACCGAACACTGCTGTTCCTGCGATGGTGGGTCGCGGGTGTTGGCTCCTGAGAGGCCGTCGACGTGTCCACGAACAGGCTCTCCGGGTTCAAGTCTACTTCTGTTGGGCTCACCATGATCTTGGCTGCCGACAACAAAGCGGTTTTCCCTTTATTGTAGTTCTCCAGCACCTGTCACAAGCACAAAGGTATACACAGGCACATGACTTCAGAGATAAAAAGTTCAGCAGGAGCCTGAGGGCACCATCGTGGATGTGCACCGGTTTTACAGATGGAAGCACATTCTCAGTTCTAACAGGAGAAAAGGAAGTTGATCCATCAAAATTAGTCCTTTTAAACCAACAGAACCAAATCACTTCTTTTTTCTTTTAAAGAAAACTCGTCTTATAGTAGTGGAAATACAGAAACATGCAGACTTCTTTTTCTTAAAAAAACAAACAAAGTTTGCATCTGTTCCAACAGGACTGCTAAAAACAGGTTAGTAGTTCGGGAATGCATCATCGTCACATAGTTTTCAGCCATCAAAGTAGGTATTTTATGAGGTGAGAGAACAAAGAGTACAAGATTCTAAAGGTCTAACCACACCCACCGGGCTAAACTCTAAGATTAAAATGCTTTTCAACAACATTATCCAAAGTGTTAAAACAGTAAATAGATGTGCATTTGAAAAGTGAGTTTACGCCTACCCTAACTGACATTAAGCACCCACAGAAGAGTCTCGATGCCAGAGAAAGAAACTACACAAGGCCTGCATCATCCTATTACACGATTACAAACCACTCGACGACCATACACACAAACAAACAAAAGTGTGTTAACTGATTTAGCAGCAAGTCACATCACTACACCGTTACAAATATTTGGTAAACTTTAATGAAATAAAAATGCATTTTATCAACAAAGAATAGATAAACATGTTTAAAAAAAGACATGACAGAGACATGTAACAGCACTAAATGAAAAGTAATAAACAGAAACTGAAAATCTAATGAACAAAGTTAAAATGCAATAAAACCAAACTTTAATGTTTGGGTTATGCAGGTGGTTCAAGATGATAAATAAATAATGAGGTAACGAGCTGACCAACTGGCACACGAGAACATGATTACTGCAAGTGATAAATTACAGTAAATATCTGATGGTAAACATGATCAAGTCTTTTGTAACTGAAGTCACAATAATTTAAAAATGATGATAAATAATACAAACGTGCACACTTAAGGTTTGGCATAAGCGACAACGAACCAGAGTAGATTTATAACGTACTTCCAGCATTCAGAGCTTATTTACTGCGCTGACAGCTCGACTATATCATGTCAGTAAAAAAAGAGAACTTTGTTAAACACTTTTAAAGCTGTGAGTGCAGCAGATCTGTGTATTCCAGATTTCCACATCCCCCTCCTCGTTACTTCTTCAGCTCCTGATAATTGGCAGTTCCTTTGGGGAATTAACCCAGAGAAAAAGATGAATGTCTGCTTTTGAAAGGCAGAAAGGGAAAAGAAAAAACAACTCTGCAGCTTCTGAAGAACCCAGTCAAGCAGGAAGAAAGAGCAGTTAATGTGGAAGATGGCAGGTTACCATGGAAACATTTCAAATGCAAAAAAAAAGTTGTTAGGTTGAGGAACAGAGTTAGAAATCTTATGCCAAAGCATGTGACCAAATGTGCCATGGCACAGAGGAGGACAGGAAAAATATCAAAGGTTGGTTTGAATAAATCTCACTGGTTTAACCCAGAGGTCAACTGAGGTCATGTACTAATGTATCAAATACACTTTAAACTGGGGTTGTGATCCATTACCTCCTGGTTTTTAAGCACATTCATTGTCTAATTTTGCTTTACTTCACTAACATTTTGTATATGATTCATTTTCATCTTTTCCTCCTCTCCTGAGACATTTCATTAACTCCAGTGAAGTTACAGGGACTTGATGCATTTACCCAATGGCTCAAGTGGAAAATGCAATTATGCCCGTTGGAAGCAAAAGGGGAAGTTTTTCCTAAATTGATATACCATTTGAGCTACTTTGTACTTTTATGGTTACTTTTAATGACAGAAACAGTGGACTCTCTCCACCTCCTTTATGATTACTTTTAAAGATGCTAAAGGTTGACTTTAAATTAGGTGATATGTTTCTATGTTTGGACTTCAGAAGCAGGACTTGAAGACGTCTCGATCTGATCCTTTAATCATATTTTCAAAATAACCTTAAGATTAGTAAATATGAATGCAGGCTCATAAAAGCCAAGTTGAATGTTGAGTGTGATGACGTTTACATGACAGAATCAGACAAACTGTTCAGCACTCACACCTCGTGATCATTGATGGACCCATATGATGGTACCATCTTGAGGGGAGAAGTTTCTACCTGACTGGAGTTGGACTCAACTGAAAAAGGGAAAGCCACTTCACGGGAGTGAAAGATGCAAGACTCTGATTTGGTTCGTGGTGGAATGCGTGAGTCACTTTCAGCTGGAAGTGCTTCTGTGTGAAGGTGTGAAGAGATGTTAGACAGAGAAGAGACAGACACCAAACACGGCTGAGAGGTGCAGCCTGATAGAGGAGGAGCTGAAACGACAAACGCAGCATCTGGAAAAGGAGAAGCAACAACAGTCAGCGGGACTGAGGCAGCCTCAGTTTCTGAGTGGGCGTTACGAGACAGGTGTTTGTGGGTGGTAGGGGAGGAATCGGACGGAGCAGGACTGAGGTTTAGCTCTCTTTGCGAGGTTTTAACCACAGCAGGGCTGCAGGTTGGCTGATTCAGTCCCAGTTCCTCTGGTTCCAAATGTTCCTGCTCAAATCCTTCCAGAACCTGTCGAAACATCAGAGACATCACACTACAAACTACTAAAAATACACACTTCATACACACACACTCACAGGAATTCGTAAAGTATACAGAGAGCGCTGCAGCCACAAAAAGTGCAAACCCCAAAGTGGATCCTTCACATGCAGACAAACACAGAAATAGGCCTTTATCAAAACAGGTGTTCAGGGTCCTAGAAGAACCAGAGAAAACCATCAGCCAACCATAAGTCAACAGTTTCCATGCTTTGAGACAGAAGTCATGAGGAAAAAACAAGAGGATGTAGCTGGAAGAGGGTTAAAAACGAGTCACATGCAGAAATTAATCAAACTCAAAATCAATCTGTGTCGGATTGTTTCCCTCTTTACTACAGGTGTTGTGAAATTTGGGATACAATTGAATAAATCTATGAGAAAATATGTAGTAATTATCCAGCAGCTTCAGCATTTAGTCATAAAATGCCCAATTTAAGGGCTATCATTAGATCATCAAATCTTTAAGAATATTGGACAATTCTTTTTGCTGAATGTATTCTGAAAACGACTAGAACTCGTCATCTTTAGAAGCATCCTAGATCATTTTTTACTAAACACAAAATATAAACCATAAAAACTGAATAACCTCTTAAGCCGACTTCATTACTTTAAGTTCTTTGGCTTTAACACATAGTTTTGTAAATCTTTATTCGATATGCATTTTCTCTGAAGAATAAAAAAAAGCCAGAGAAGCTGAATCCAATAATTCAGAAGCACCCCTCAAAATGAATAAATAAAGTCCCAAAGCCAAACCCATGTGCACATAGAGAACACAGACCTTGTTCAGGCCCTTCATCACCATGTGGGGCATGTGCTCGTTCAGCATAGCAGGGGATATGATGACCTCGTTGAAAGCCTTGTTATCTCCCCACAGAGCCGAGTAGGTTGGCTCTTCCTGGCCACAGCTGAAGAGACAGACAGACACTCTGTCAGTCACAGTGACAGCAGAACATGTGGGAGAAACTTCACCAAGGTGTCATAAAGCTGAGTGCACCATTTCTTCAAATGAGTGTTTTAAAAAGTAAAACAGAATTAAATCTACTTTTTTCAGCACAGAAATCCAAACATCAAGCTGTGAATAAAGTGCCTAAGGCCACAGTCTGAGACTGGTTCTTTGCCGAGTAAGCAACAATTTGGTTCAAAACACAGGAAGAAATATGACACAAAAAAATGATTACAAGACCTCGGAGGATTCAGACAGCACCAGAGAGGTCTGAGTGACTCGTGTAAATCCTTTAGTAAGCACTTTCACTTCGCTGTCTGTTCCTTTATTTTAGGGATGTCAAATAGTTACAAAACCAGGCTTCAAGAATCTTCCCTGATGAATTCAGGAGTGCTAAAATAAAGTCATGAAACACACAGATACTCTTTTAAATGCTATAATGTGTCCACACATCTGTTTTCTCACCACGTCTCTGGTGGGTGGTTGTGCACCACGTGGATGATCCTGCCCGGAGGATAGAGAGGTGTGGAGGCCGACAAGGCGATGCTGAGGTCACTGGGGTGTAGCCACAGGCGGCTGCTGGGGGGAGCAGCCGGCTGAGACTGAGGATCATCATCCTCTACTGGAAGCTCTGATTTGGGGATGCATTTGGTACCTCCTACAATAACCCTCCACTGATGCCCCCATAAAAAAAAGCGTTAGATTAATAATGCTTTAATGACAGCAAAGACAAAGCAAAAGAAATAATCCACTACATGTTTGTGACAACATTTTGTCTACAGGTCAGTATCAGGTATAAAAAGTTTGAGTCACCTTTGGCTTGTTACTTTTCTGTAGGACCTCCAGAAGGTGTCGTCGGAAGCCCTCCAGCTGTGAGAGGCCGAGCCTACGACAAATCAGATGCTTTTGTTGTAAAACTGCAGACAATTTTTAATGAGCCACCGTTTATTTGATACAGTAAATGAAATACCTTGGTACTAGGTCTTTTCCTAATACCACAGATGTCACAAACTCTTTGGAGTACTCCATGGCATCCTCGCTGGTTTACATAAAAGAAAAAGGAAATCATGACAAACTTGAAGAATGTGAACACAATGTGTGAAGTGAGGGGAAAGTGTTCTCTTCAAACACTTACACTCTGCATTATTTTTAATTTAGTGTGCTTAAAAGAGCTGTGAGTGTTCAGTTTTTTAACAAAGATGTTCACTCTACAATGTCAGAGGGATGTTAGGAAAAAATGAGAACCATTTGGAAATAGAGGTCTGAAATGAAGAATCATGATGTGGTTCTATAATTTAAGCTCAAACATAAATTAATAACATATAGTAATTAACCGATTTCTTTAAAGAGTTGTTATAGCAGGTTGTAGCTCGGGGCAGGAAGGATCTTCTGTAGTGGTCTGTGTTGATGCGGATCTGAAGAAATTTCTGACTGAAGACATTCTGTTGTTGAGTTACTGTCCTCTATAGAGGATGTTCAGGGTTTTTCATCATCATCTTCATTTATGGAGCGTCCTCCTTTGTCCAATCAGCTCTAGAAGCTCCAGAGTCCCCAGATCAGACTTAGCTTTATCAGCTTGTCCAACTTTTTATGATCACTGGATCTGATGCTGATGCTGCCACAACAGATGACTGCAGATGTGATTGCACTCTCCACAAAAGACTGATAGGAACATTTTGCTGCAAATACTGAAGGATCTCAGCTTCCTCCAGACCTTTACTAAATCTCCAGTCCAGAATGCTATCTAGAGGAATACTGAGGTCTTTATATTCATCTATTTTTTTTTACCATGGTGGAAAAAAATATATTCCTGCTTCTCCTAAAGTCCACAATCATCTCCTTTATTTTGTTGACATTTAAATTAGATGATTGTTGTCACATCATTCCACAAAGTGGTCTACCAGTTCTCTGGACTCTTGTTCATCTCTGATACATCCAGTAACTTCAGTCATCTGAATATTTCTGCAGAAGACAGAACTCTGGATGGTATTGAAAGTCTGAGGTGTTCAGAGTAAAAAGGAACAGTGAGAGTACAGTTCCCTGTTGTGTTAATGTGCTGCTGACAACCAGGTCAGACACACAACTCTTCAGTCTCAGAAAAACTGAGGTCTGTTTGCCAGATAGTCATTATTTTCCAGGTCATAGTGGAGGCTTTTTCTGGTGTTTCTTACCTAATAAATCAGTCTGGATTGTATTAAATCAGGGTATATGCAGGAATCTTGAAGTTAAATTCAATACCTTTTCAAGACTTTTTCAAGACCGTCTCAATATTTTTTTAATACTTCACCGCAGTTCTGGTTATGCGGTAGCGTTCACCAAGATTCTCTTTCATCTTAACATTTCGGTGCGTTCGTAATACTTACCAGGAACAACAAAGCGTACAATGTGCTTTTAAACTTCTGCACCGCCCGCCTTGGTGCTCTGAGAGAAGGATTACTAACGCACCCTTTGTTTCTCGTTCTTTTTTAAATAAAAATGACTAAATTCACATACGTTTACAATGTTTTTGGGACTCAAACTGTTGGACATCAAATTCAGATTCTTTCGTTCCAAAATTTAAGACTTTATAAAGCCGTGATAAGACTTTTTAATACTTTATAAGGGTCTTGAATTTCCCAAAATTGATTTATCACCTTTTAATACTTTTCAAGACTCCGCGGATACCCTGTAAATGCACTGGAGAAATCAAAGAACATGATCCTCACACAGCTGCCTGCTTTGTCCAGATAACTGTGGGTTTGTTGAAGCAGGGACAGGGTATCTGCAGGTTCAAGGAAACCAAATTTAAGACTTTTTAAGACGTGTTTTAAGGCTGCTTTGATCAAATTTAAGACCTTACATTCACGGAATGGGAAAGGGGATGTGACCACCTTACAAATAGTTCTGACTAAACTTTTAATGGAAGTGAAAGTGCAAAAAAATAACAAACATCAAGATAATTGATCTGCATTATATCTTACGGAAGTGTATTGCATTCACTGAAAATAATTTTAAAAAGCTCCTTTTTACTGAATTAACGAGATAATAACAGCTTTAAGTGACCTAGACCCTTCTAGACCCTAGAGGTCTGGTGTTCTGCTGAGTTTCAGATCTTCGTAACCCAGAAATCACAGGGGCCCTAGAAATTTAAGACCTTTGGACACTGAATTTAAGGATTATTTATAATTTTTAATGATATTTAAGGCCTTAATTTTGGAAATGCAAATTTACGACCTTTTAAGGCTTTTTAAGGACCCGCGGATACCCTGAGGGATGTGACGGTGTCTTCAACTCCAACCCCACATTGATGAGCAAACTGCAGAGGGTCTTAAATTGTTCTTGGTTGCTCATTCAGGTGGACCAGTAGCAGTCTCTGGAGGACTTTCATAATGTGTGACATTAACAGGTTTACAGTCATTGAGGACAGATGGATGAGATTTTTTAGGTACTGAAACAAGACAGGATGTCTTCCATAACTTTGGACCTGCAGTCTCATTCTGGTTTAGTCTCTCCAGCTGCCTCTTCACCTGACTGCTAGAGACAAACAGGTGGGAGGGGGAGTTGAGTGAGGGGGTCACCAGCACCTCCTGATGTGGCTGAAAAAGGATGAAGCAGCAGCAGGATCCATGACTGAGGTGGAAAATAGAAGAGGAGGTGTGACAGGAAAGCTGTGGGTGAAGGGAGGGTGGAAGGTCTGTTTGGCTGGGGGCAGGAGAGGATGCTGCTGATCTGAACCTATTAAAAACGTGTTCAGTTCATTGGCTTTGTCCAGACTTCCATCTGTCTGACTCTCCTTCTGCTCAAAGCCAGTAATGTTCTTCATCCCTGATCACACATCTCTGACATTGTTCTGCTGCAACCTGATCTCCAGGTTTTTTTCTGTAGTTTTAATATAAACATGCATGGGATTTATGAGTGATTTTTGTCATCAATTCAACAGGAAAACAACTTTTTAAAACGGTGTTGTCTAATTTTTGCAAACAAGACAGACTGACTTACCTAAGAAGGCCACCAGGTGGAGAATAAGAGTAGCAGTGAAGAGTGGGGTACTGAGGTCTGAGCAGGAAGGACAGAATAGCAGCAGTGCCTGCACCAAGAGAATGCCCGACTATCACCAGCCCGTAGTGCATGGTACCTTTACTCTGTGGGAGACAGTCAAAAAAGCTCACAATATTGATAGTCACGTTTCTTCTTTACGCTGAGGCTTCAGATTTTGCACATCTAGGGAAGCCTTAAAGCAACAAGGTTAATCACAATACAAAATTAAAACACAATCAATATGAAGCCAGCCATTCTTTACTCAGCACGCTGAGTCACGTACCAAGTCTCTTCCAAAAGCCTGTGACAAGATCATTTCCTGCTCCAGTTTCTTCTTAATGTATTCTGCTGAGTAAACCATTCCCTGGAGAGAATGAGGAAGAGATTTAGTGGAGAGAGGGCAATGACAGGGAAAGAAATACAGACAGGAGGTCATCAATCTCCTATGGCAATATCCGTAGCTGATATTCTACTCTTAACATTTTAAAATCTTGACTGGGTGACTCTTCAGAGGTAGGTGAGATCCTCACCTTGTGGCCGAGCCAGGAGCCCTGCTGCTCCTCTACAGGCAAACGCTCAGAGTCCCCCGTCAGATCAGTCAAAGCATCCTGATGCACACAAAACACATTAAAAATTCTACAAAGACAGTATAAGGCAAGCAACAAGAGAAATCAAAAGAACATCTTATTAAATGAAGCAGCAAAGCAACTAAATCAAATATATTATTCAGACTCCTAACATCCTAAGGCAGTGAGCACACTATACAGTATATGTTGCAATTAAATCTTTACCTCTGTGTTTTATTTTTACTATAGTTATTAGTTTTATTCCTAAAGAGAATTTGTCTTTTTGTTATGCAATAAAACCACGATGAATCTCTGACCTGTTGGTTCAGTTTGAACCCAAAATATTACACAAATCTTCTCAAATGCTTACATAAAAGAGTTGTACAAGGACATTTCTCTCTGAAAGTGGACGGCCACGCTATTGTTCTTTGCATGAAGGGTGTAGGAGTTAGAGAACACTGCGCTGAACCATGAGAAGTTCACCTGCTCTGAAGGTGTTAGCATTATGTAGCACTGAGGAGAGTGGGTTTGCTAACATTTTCAGAGAAGCGAAACAATTTGATAAAAAGGCTAAAATGAAACATGCAAACCACCTTTGGTGAAAGGGTTCCCCTGATACTGATGACAACTTTCTTCTTTGCGTGATCCACCGCCACGAAGAATGGAGTCTCATAGACCTGTTTGAAACATGCAGATTGTCACAAAGCAAACTTTAACAAATGGTGTAAACACATCCAAAAACATCTTCCCCCTCTTGCTGTACGATTCTGAGCAGAAGGGATTGTGTAAGAATGATAGTATTCAACATAGTTTTTGTTGCTTTTAGTATCTAACCTTCTAGTTGTGGCTGAAACACACTGTAAAATCTGATTAGTTCAGCTTACTTAAAAAGAAGCATGCAAACTGATTGCACTTAAAATTATAAGTACATGGGACTGGGTAATTATGTGTTGGAGCTACTAATAATTACAAAGTAAAATTAACTTAAATACAAGTTATCATAACTATGAAAAACCAGTTCAAAGTACTTAGAAATTTGTTTACTGAACTATAACTTCTGAGTTGGACATACTTAAGCAGTAGTAAAGTGTACGCACATTTTTAAGTACTTTGTACTAGTTTGTCTAAGTTATGGTAACTTGTATTTAACTGCATATTACTTTGTATGCATTAGTGGCCCCAACTCGTAATGACCTAGTCTTGTGTACTCATTATTTTAAGTGTTTTTAAAAAGTAAACACTAAACATTATAAGGCAGATCCACTTAGGTGTTTTGCCTTTCACAAAATTAGTTTTAGCATTAATTTGCAACTGTTGTTTTTTTATTTATAATCCACACACACCTTTGGATCGTCACCCGAGAGGCATGCACAAAATAATCTTTACACCTGACCCTGTTGTCTATGTGTTTATAGGATTTAGAGGGCAAAATCTGAGGAGAGATATATTAGCAAGAATTGTGTTTTTATTTGACTATATAAAAAGAAAATTTCTGATTGTGAAAATGTGTTGGACAGTCAACACGATCATAACTACTGAGAAACATCATGTTATCATCGTGACACATCCCCCTTAATTCACTGACACCATGTGATCTAACTAAAAGAAGTGGTGTGATACCTGATGGTTTGTTCTGAATGCTTACTCATCAGTGATCTGATCAGACTGGTCACTGGATTTGTGTGTCAGGGACTTTCAGTATTATCAATCACACAGGCATCACGCTTTAAGAAGATCCCCTAATTACACTGCTGTTGCTGGCAGTATAATGAAGGGATTCATATAAACTTGCCACAGTGTGCGCTGTTAGTTAGCCTGCTGCAGTTCCAGAATAAAATCATCTGCATAGACTTCAGTTCAGCTCTGTGACTATCACTGCTACTGGCATGAAGACATAAAAATTCCTCCTCGCTCGGTCCCTAAATGTCTCTCACAGATGAGAATAAAGCTACCACAGTCTAGTGCATGCTGTATTTTCTCCAGCAGCCCAGAAGACTGAGCAACTCTTTGGTGTTTGTCATCAAGTCTTTTCCATTCTGGCACAGCACCCTGAATGAGTGAATTTATAAATGGAAACCCAGAGCTGGTTAACCTCACTAAGAAGCATTCTGCTTTGCAGATCAGTGGCAAAAACGCAAGTTTGAGTACAACAGCTACTATTAAAAAAGTATTTGTATTATGAGGAAACTATTTGAATATTTTTTATTCTCCCTTCCAAGATTTTTAAACTTGAGACAAACATCTCCAATTCTACAGCTATTATGCTAAATATGTTACTACTATGATAATTTATCTATTAGAATAAAAGAAAGGAATAAAAGGCTGCAATCTTTTTGAAGTTGTTGCTTTTATTATTTGAAACCCTGGGCCGTATTTTTATAGTCGTGATAAACGACTGTGACATAAATTGCGATCACACAACAATAACTGTAATGCTTTAAACACAGAGATATCAGCAACCAAATAATCAAATATGGATGAGGTTTAAACTACTTTATCTCAGTAACAGTTTGGTACAGCATGACTCATGGCTGCTTTAGATGCAGAGACTTACTATCAAGAATGAGAACAAGTCTCACTCAGCTTGAAGCATCTCAACAGCTACAGAGTAGAATTAATGAATCAAAAAAAAGATGCAAATAAAGTCCAAATGAACAATTATGCCACAGTGTTTTCTTCACATCAATCTAAAACGGTGTTAAATGCACATTGTGAAGAAAAGATATTAGCCCGATGCTGTGAAACTCCTCCACAACACCTATCCCTCTATTTGATGAGGAATTAGAGCTTAAACACATATGACTGTATAAGGTCCGCTTGTTGGATTACTCACAGCGTCGTGGCAGGAAGTGTAGACAATGTGGACCTGCTTGAGATCCCTGTCCAGGAAGTGTCTGCGTATGGCCAGGACGTTGCAGCCACAGCAGTTGTCCTCCTCCACCGTCACGGACTGAGACAGCCGAGAGCCAGACATCGACGTGCAGCTGGGCAGAAAGATAAAGATCACAACGCGAAAAAATTAAAAAAGAGAGATGATTGGTGTTAGATTATTATGTAAAGAGAAATACAGCAACAACAGGTGAAAACAGGGATATAATTAGCATCCCAGTGCAGGACATCTGGGTAAGTGTGTGTGATGGATTCAATGTGCTGCTTGTGTCAGTGAGTGGGTCTAGCTAGAGTGGTATTGTCTCAGTGGAATACCACTTGGCAAGTATTGCTGCATGTGAAATTTGATCTGCACTGAAGAGGCTCAGGAGACACAGAAATCAAATAGATAAAAATGTGCGGGGGTATGTTTGAGTGCTTACGGGCAGGAGCTGGCGAGGCGGCACAGCCCACAGCCGGGCTTCCTCATCAGGTACATGGGCCAACCGTATGCAGCCAGGGCAAAGAGCTTGTAATAACACACATCTTTGTACATGTTCATCTCAGACTGGGAGAGGGAGAAGGAGCAGACGAACACATACACATTCATAAATATATATAGATATCTGTGCTTCAGCTGAGATCTTTCATAAAAAAAAAGGACAGAAACACAAGTTAGTTCTGGCTTTGTGAGTTTGTGACACCGAGCAAAACTCACAGAGTTCTTGAGGTCCAGGTACCGAGTATTACGAGTGACAGGGATCCCTGACAAGAATGCTAAAATGTCATTGTTGGCCTAAAAAAAAAAAAAGGAGAAACACAGAAATTATTCCTCACGTTTATTTTAATACAAATTAAACTTAAATAATAAAAATAACCCTACAGGATGTGATACCTGGTCCAGGATGGCAGATCTCTTGGACCTCTGTCTCTGACGAAGAAGTACCAGACCAGCGATGATGTCACTAGGCACGATGTCCAGGTCTCTAAAGAACTCTGCGAAAAGGCTGGCCACTTCTGAATACGCATCCTGCATGTCGAAGCAAAAATTAGTAGGATGTTGTGGCAATGCAAAATGACAAGATTCAAAAAAGACTTTTATTGTAACATGTTCACTATTTTAATAATAGAAGAAGGGGAAAATATTGCATTGGAGAGGACTTTCTATAGCCTGCTGCCACAACAATCCAGTGTTGGGTGAGCAGTAGAGAAATTGTGGTTGGATAAAGTCATCTACTCAACCCTGAATTTAATTTAGCTGACTCTTAGGAGACAACAGAGGTGTAGCATCAAATGTCGATTGATGTAAAGACATACCACCGCATGCTTGGTCTACTAGAAATGTACCGAGTTCACAATGTGGCAGGAAAATACGTTGCTAACAGAATACAGTGGATTATTACACAAAAGCAAACTATCCGTTAGCTTTTACTCTGATAACGCTGCTGTTGTTTGCAACACTTAAATAACCCAATCAGAGCAGCTTTTAATCCAATCAGCAACTGCAATGCCCGTCTTAAATGCATCAAGTCTTAAATGGGTTGCATATTTATGGCTTCACGTTCACTCACTTTTCATTGACCACATAGGAAATGGCTTTAGAAAAGTGGAGGATACGACTCACTGATTGTGTGTCCTGGGCTCGTGTGCAGCACATAAAAAACTTCAGTCTCCGGCTCCAGCTGCTGGCCTGACCTTCTTCTAGTCTGTGTCTGACGGCGAGAAAAAGACAAAAGAATTCTGTCACGACTGAATAAGTGTGAAAAACATGTGCAGGAGGCTTGTGTCAAGATGAAATAAAATGCTGGTAAAAAGATATTTATGCACATGGATAAAATAGTTAGTAGCCTACTGTTAAAGGAAGAAAAACACTACTGACAAAAAATTAAATACCGGTAATGATTAATTTATAGGACTTTGGTTCATTTGAATAATTAAAAAAACTAACTAATGAAACTCAACAGGATTTAAATCAGCGCTCACAGAAGGCCACTTCAGAATAGTCCAATGCTTTGTTTTGATCCGTTCTTGGGGGTGTTAGCTGTGTTTTGGGTCGTTATCCTGTTGGAGGACCCATGACCTGCTACTGAGACCACTGGGCAGCACGTTTCCCTCCAGATAGTCTTGAGATTTCATTGGACTCTGAACAGATTCAAGACACTCTGTGCCAGAAGCAGCACCCAAAACAGAACCAAGCCTCCTTCATGTTTCCCAGTAAACCCAGTCCTCTTTAATTTGAAAACTTACTTGTTGCATCTGTGAACATAGGGCTAATGAGATTCACTTAAAAGCTCTAGTTTTGCCTCATCTGTCCACAAGACATTCTCCAAGAAGCTTTGTGGCTTTGGTCAATTTCAGTCTCACTTTTCAATTTGCTTTCAACAGTGGTGTTCTCCTCACTCGCTTTCCATTTAGTTCACTTTAGCTAAAACGATGAGGGATGGTGTGATCTGACCTTGTTCACCTCTGATCTCTTTGGTTACCATTTCAATTATCCGTCTCTTCAATTTCTCATCATTTTACCTCTTGCAGCCACATCCAGGTAAGTTGGCCACAGTCACATGGAACTCAAACTTAAGACTAATATGTGTAACTTTAGTCACAAGATCATGCATTAGCTTGGGTTTGTCCTCTAGCCTTTACCTTTAACACGTTGGTCAATAATTGTCTTTCTGACCTCCTAAAACAACTCTCTCCTAAGCTTCCTATAGTCCGTGTTCTGTGTGGTACACCCTGTAAACAAACAACACTCTGACTGCCGTTCACCCTTTTAAAACGGCAGACTGATTGATCACGAGACTGAAAACACCAGTGGTGCTAATTACAGGACAACCCTTGTTTTAACATGTCCTTGTAACCATGGGTTACAGTGAGGGTCGCATCTCCGGCAGTCAGTGAACGTATCAGCACACCTGTCTGACATTGCTGGGTGATTACGTAGCTAATAAAGACGGGTGTGTGGGAGCGTGGGGATCAGATGGTTGGAGGTGAACAGAGCTGGTGCACGGTTGCCAAGTTGGATTGTACGGGTTACTGGAGGTCCTGGTGCAGGTGGATGTCCGTGTGAGTACCCATGTTTTGATGGAGCGGGTGCATGGTGGTTTGCATGGTGGTTTAATGCATCTAATGTGATTTGGTTTCATTCATTGCATCCATGCCCCTGCTGCTCAATTTAGGCGGGAAGGTCTGCGTTAAAGTGCGTGACTCGCGCCGCGGCACTTACGTTATTGCGTGTGGGTGCAGGTTTGAGGATCTCTGGCGTACCGGTCAGTTACTGCTCCAGTTTAGCTCCTAGAGGAAGGGGCGGGGCGCAAGAGAGCCAAGTCTCTGTGTAGGAGCGCGCTCCCGGTTAGTTTGTTTTAGAGGGTTTATTAAGTGTTTTGGGGTTATTTTCTGAGCTCTAGTTTAGTATTTCCCCTTTTGTTTTTTGTTTTTGTTTTCATTCATTATTTTTCTTTAAGGTCAGTTTAGTTGAGGGTCATTTTAAACTGATGTTTTAAATTAATTCTAAAATAAAGACCGTGTATTTTTTTCTACAACTCTGTCTTGGTTCTCTTTTGCGTAACCAGACCTTTTTACGGTCTTAAAGGTATGCAAGCATGATAAGGGGCCCTTGGCCTTCTCGGTATCACTACATCCTTATGGTCGAATTATTTTTCATCATTTCTAGTGGTACCATCATATTTGCCCACAATTCACAATGTCTGATTTTTATTAGCTAACATTCAGTAAACTTTAAATTACTTAAATCTATCTTAATTATAGATTACTTTTGTCAGTTTCGTGACCATTAGGAGTTTTTTCCTTTATTTGACAAGTACCAACATTTTTATTCACGACTGTTAAAGAGTCTGTTGGTACCTGAGCGTGTACGTTGTGAGGTTGCGTTGACGCCGACGGGTTGCTTTCAGTTTGACAAAAGTCCGACCCGTGGGATCAAAGGTGCACATGAGGGTGATGCAGACGCTGAATATCACCAGCCAGTTACATGCAACAATTCCTGCAAAGAACATTAAAACATTCACGTTCAAGCATTAAAAACGTCCAAATTTAAAACTGATCCCATTTACATTTACTCACCCAACGCTAGGTTCTTGGCTGTGACGTCAGAACATGGCTGGTAATGCTGAACAAGCCAGGCGATTCCTACTACAGCATAGACAAACTCAACCAGGAGAATAACTGGAGAGAGAAGAGTGAGAATCGATTAGTGTCCGAGTCTGAATTTGCACAAATATTCACTCCTGACAATCATCGAGTTAAATAAAAACACTCAACAAAAGTCCACTGATGACTTACCTAGCCGTATATAGATCACATACTGCATAGCGTCCCTGGGTTGCGTGTACAAAATGCTGCCCCTCATACTCAACCACATGATGGCGCTCTCACACATAAGGCAGCTAACCAGGATGCCCAAGTACCCTCGGCCATGATCCACCAGTGTGGCTGAACATGACTGGTCTAAGCTGTATGGAAGGCCAAACAGAACCACGGATAGAACCACCAACCTGTGTGTGAAAGAAAAGCAAATGTGAGGAGATCGATTGATGGCAAGTGTCAAATTAACATTTGATGATTGCCAGGATGCAGGTTGTCCCAGCAGAACGCTGCGTGATAACAAGAGACGTGGCGTTAAGTCCCTTTCACACATCGCCTCTCAAGTCTTCATCCCGTTTTGATGTAATGTGTGAAAGTACAGAGGCGGAACGGGATGGGAGGGGTTAAAGTTGACCCACTGCTGAATATGCCTCTGAGCCGGCAGTCAGTCGAGCTGGTGCGAGCATCATCGCAGGCATCTTTTGTCTTTGTTTCGTTTTATTTTGCAGTGATAAAATGGAAAGCTTCATTTACTTTAGTGGTCATATAGTTATGCCTGATTGGTGTATAAAATTTTAAAAGAAGTAATAATACGTTTGAAGAAAAGCTGACTCACCAGACGCAGTGTATTAAAAAAAGGAAGAGGGCGGGCAGCACCAGGTCATCACTGCCAACTGACCAGCGCCGCCGAAACATCACCATCCCAGGCATCACTGCCCTGTGGGAAACAGAGAGGACATCGGTCAAAACCTCGCTTCTTTGTCTCAAAACTCATTTCATCACAGGTATTTTACAAATTCCACACCCTGCATACTTCATACTGAATATCGCTTCCTTTAATACAAGACAGTTTTAAAATCTCAACCACAGGAAAAGAAAAAGGAGAGGTGAATAAACCGTGAATTCATACTGGCAGAGATTTATTTAAAACTAAATGATCCATCACAACACGAGCATGTAAGGTCAGTAACTTTCCACATTTTTTTCATTTCCTAAACTTGATACAGGCCTGCAGGAAAGACAAAAATAGACCTCCACTAAGGACAAGAGTGAAATATAATGACACGGGAGTCTAAGAAGATGAAAGGATGCTGGAAAAGGTGCAACACGTAATGTAAAACTGAGAGAAACACATTTTTCATTATATTATATTCTGAGTATGACCGTGTATAAAAAGCTTCTTTAATGTTTCTCTATCCTTTAAAAAAGAGAAAGATCACTGGTGTTGCCTGCAGGCTAAAATGAAATGAACTGCATAAGACATGGAGAGAAGAAAATATGAAGAGAGGGAGCCACAGAGAGGCTGATGCAGGCCTTTTGGTCTTAATGCAAGCTGTTTAAAGTCCTTATGACTGATGCATGTTTTCAAAAAGGAGGAGATTTTCATTTCATACTAGAACTCAAACCCCTAAAATCTTTGACTGTATATGTTTAACTATACTAAAGTAAGAAAATGAAAAAGCAAAAAAAACATATTTTATAGGTCAGTGTCTAGTACTCCTCTGCTTTCGAGTACCGTAATACTTTTTAAGTTTTTAAGAAAAGTGAGAAAATTGTGCTTCGTTTACATTGTCATCTTAGTTCGTTAATACACACTCAGCACAGAGCTTAGATAACACAGCTACAGCTGCATCATTGCCTGTTTAATTTCTGCTAAATATATACTGTAGTTAAGTACATTTCCATGGCAAGAATGACAAAAAATTCAAAAAAATAATGTTGAGATCAAATATTAAACAAACTGTAGCCACAACATATTCCCTTGGATTAGATAACTTAAGACACTTATGTTGATATATGTAAACACCATTTATAATTAGCCTGGTTCCTATAGTTTTGCACAAGAGTTTAACTTTAAATCACGTTTAATGTGGAGTACTTAGGAGTAGTCAGTGTCTTACCACCAGGAGACATCAGTCAGAATGACCTGTGTGCAGAATCAGGGAGAAACTCCCACTGGGGATGAAAACAATCTGCTCAGAAGAGCCCTCATTCTAAAGTGAATTTCACTCATTCAGTTTTCAGATTGGATAGTTACTCTGACCTAAACAGCTCATGTAGTAACAGTGTGGCTCACAAAACACGCTGCACTGGACTGCAGATCAGGTTCCAAATATCTTCAGCGTAAATAACCATCTGTGTAAAGGTTCACAAAAAACATTCATTTTAATTATGAAACTTTTTAGGTTCGAATTGTTTCTGAAAATATATATTTGCTCTTGAATAGGATTTTTCCCTCAGTGGCTGTTCTTTTTATTGTCTAGTGAAAATTCCTCTTTATGTCTTTCAACTGGCATTGTCCACTGCAGGTAAGACAATAACTACTCATATGTATTCCACATAACCCCATAATGCTGCAGTCCGGTGAATTTATATATGTATCAGAGTTTTATGAATGCGTCAATGTTGATTCTAAACTATGATATATGGGTAGGGTTCCACAACATTTGATATTCTTCTAAAGTCCCTCCTTCCTCCTATAGACCCCTTTAAATTCAAACTGACCGCCAAATTTTTTAAGCCAATAGAATTCGAGTTTCTGCATTGTCGACTGTCAATCAACAGGCATGTGCATTGCGCAAACCTGCAACGGTGGGCCGTGCACATGTCTTCCTGTTTACAGTATTGGAAGAGCGCCATCATGGAGAAGTCAGAGCAAACTTCTGCTAAAAAGTTAGCCATTCCCCGGCTACTGAGGGCTACAGCAACTTCAGAAAGAAAAGCAAAGAAAAGTCCGGAGTGATGCGTGTGCACAATTGTAGAGGTGGGGTTAGAGGAAGTGGGAGGGGTGAGAAGGGGTGTTTTAGGAGGGGCCGTGGTATGCCTGAGTTAAAAAATTCTCTCTCACTCAGATACTCCGGACTGCAGTTTTAACTGGACCAACTGACAGCCTGCTTCTTCATGCATCTTCTTCATGCGTTGAAATGTGGCATCACACATTCCAGTCCATTTATCAACCCGCTGCCCTAATCACTCTGATCAGAGAGCCCGGAAACTCAACAGGTGCTTACGACCCATCCATCTCCAAGTAACAAAGAAGAAAAATGACCTGCATCCTTCAGTTCAGTGTGCCCTGTTAAATGCCAGATCCATTTCTAACAAATCTTTTATCTTAAATGACCTGTTCACCCAGCAGGGCCTAGACTTCTTTTTTCTAGTTGAAACATGGGAACAAGATGGTAACTTTGTCCATTCTAATGAAATCTGTCCTCCAGGTTGCTCTGTGTTTACCACACCACGCCCCTCACGCCGTGGTGGAGGTCTCGCTGTGGTCTTTAAGGACAAACATGCCTGTAGTCTAATCAACAGTGGCTGTTTCACTACTTTTGAATGTCAGATCATCAAAGTAGGGTTACAAGAAGTATTTTACTGTGTTTTAATTTACCGACCTCCTGGACCAGCTGGCCCTTTTCTCTCTGAATTTTCAGATTTCTTATCATCCATGATTAAGCTGGAAAAGGTTTTAATTCTGGGTGACTTTAACTTCCACATTGATAACCCTGAGTGTAACACAGCAGCTGATTTCTTATCCATCACTGATTCTTTTAACTTTGTACAGCATGTATCAGGACCAACCCATAATATGGGTCACACTTTGGATCTAGTTTTCTCTCTGGGTCTAAACATCAGTCAGTTACATATTGAAGATGTTCATGTGAGTGACCACAGCTGTGTTTTCTTTAAGATTCAGTCTAATGTTGATCCTGTCCCTCACAAACTGAGTTCAGAAAGACGCATCATTAATCAGTCAGCAGTTGATGATTTTTCTGTAATGTTTGATAGAAACTTAGTTCATGGTGAAGATGCAAACTCCTTCATCCAGTCATTTAATCAGCAGTGTTCTACTATCTTAGATAAAGTAGCTCCAGTTAAACAAACAGTGGTATCTCATAGAAGGAACAGTCCCTGGATGAATGAACATATTTATCATCTCAGAAGGACATGCCGTAAAGCTGACAGGCTTTGGAAATCAACAAGAATGGAAATTCACCGACTGTACCTTTAGGAATTGATAACATCTTTAAATGAAATGGTTAAAAACTCCAGAGCTGTTTACTTCTCTCAACTAATTTCCTCAAATAAAAACTCCAAAGTTCTGTTTGACACAATCAATCAGATAGTTTCACCTAAAACGCCCCAAATCCCTGTGTTCTCAAGGTCTGATTGTAACAACTTCCTTTCATTCTTTGAGAACAAAATTAGAAACATCAGGTCAGGTTTCTCACCCCCATCTGCTCCCTGTTCTCCCATCCACCCTCCTCCTTCCCATACCTGGTCCTTCTTCACACCTGTTCATTTTCAGAACATCTGTCTCATTCTTAAAAACATGAAACAATCTTCAAGCCCAGTTGATATTCTCCCAACCTCTTTGCTTCTTAAAGCTTTTGACCTAGTTGGCCCATGCATTGTTGATTTTATCAATCTATCCCTCCAAACCGGCTCCGTCCCCTCCATCTTTAAACACGCTGTTATTGAACCCATCCTTAAAAAACCCAGTCTGGACTCCTCTCAGCCAAATAACTACAGGCCCATTTCCAAACTGAGCTATATCTCTAAACTCTTAGAAAGAGTTGTGGCTGATCAGCTGGTCTCTTTTCTGGAACAACACAACATTTTTGATAAATTCCAATCTGGTTTCCGTAAAAAACATTCAACAGAAACAGCTTTACTCAAAGTATCCAGTGACATCATGATGGCAGCAGACTCCGGGGAGTTTACAGTCTTAGTTTTGTTGGACCTTTCTGCAGCTTTTGACACTGTTGATCACAGCACCTTAATGAACAGACTCCGTGACCTGGTGGGGATCTCTGGAACAGTTTTAGACTGGTTCAGATCGTACCTCTCAAACAGAAGTTTCAGTGTCCATATAAACAACATCATGTCAGATACTACAGATCTGTTCTGTGGGGTACCCCAAGGCTCTGTTCTGGGTCCACTCCTGTTTTTACTATATATCCATCCTCTTGGACAGATCATTAATAGATGTCACAATGTCTCCTACCACCTTTATGCAGATGACATTCAGCTGTACTGCTCCTTCAAGGACTCAGAGTTCTACAAACTGTCTGAACTACTGGAGTGTCTGTCAGCCATTACTAACTGGTTAGAAAAGAACTTCCTTCAGTTAAACCCTGAAAAGACTGAATGTCTGATTGTTGCCCCTGATAGGATGGTCCCTCTGATCAGTCAACATATTGGACATTTAAGTTCTGCTGTAAAGTCAAACCTGAGGAATCTGGGTGTTATTTTCGACCAATCAATGTCTCTTGAAGGTCACTCAAAACAGCTGGTCAGAAACTGTTTTTATCATCTGAGAAATATTTCCAAACTGAGAAAGTTGGTGTCAAAACCTGAACTGGAAATGGTTCTTCATGCTTTTATCTCCTCCCGTCTAGATTACTGTAACACACTTTTCACATGTTTGAACCAAAAAGCCCTTTATGGCCTTCAGCTGGTCCAGAACTCTGCAGCGAGGCTCCTCACTGGAGCAAACAGAAAAGATCACATCACTCCTATTCTGAAGTCTCTGCACTGGTTACCTGTTAAATGTAGAGTTCATTTTAAAATCCTGACTCTAACTTTCAGGGCCCTACATGGTCAAGCTCCTCTTTATGTTACTGAACTGATAAAGCCGTACGCTCCAACCCGAGCTCTCAGGTCCACAGACCAGAATCTCCTAACAGTTCCAAGGACCAGATTTAAAAGTCGAGGTGATCGCTCCTTCCAGTCTGTTGCACCGCGACTTTGGAATGACCTTCCTTTAGTTTTACGCTGTATAGACAGTCTGGACTCCTTTAAAAAGCAGCTGAAGACCCAATTATTTAAAACTGCTTTTAAATAACTCTTTTATGTTCTCTTGTTGTTGTTTAATGATTTTGATTTGTAATGATATTTTGTTTGTTTTATTTGTTTTATCATGTTTGATTCTGTTTTCTGTGAAGCACTTTGTGATTTTTTCTGTGAAAGGTGCTATATAAATAAACTTTACTTACTTACTTACTTACTTACTTACATAGGGCTGTGTAGAGTGCCATGTCATCCAATTTGAGGTTCCTCCTCCTGAAGCCTGGTTGCAGATTGACTAGGGTTTTTTAAGAGAACTAGCTACTACATTCAGATCAGCAAATGCTGAAAAAGTCAACACCCATAAAGTTTCTGTGAAACAAACACCTGTAGGTGCAGTTTCAAAGCTGTTGTGTGTCTTGTACATCAAAATTCTTTCAGCTACAGAACAAAGATCCAGTTTTGTGCAATCTGTAGAATTTAAATTGTCTGCTTGTAAACTGGAAGCAGCAGACACACCTTTTACCATGTATGTTGTACCATGTTTTAATTTGCAGACAATAGCTCATTCAAAACAAATGTTATTTCTATTGCTTGTTATTAAAATGGGTACTTGTAGTTTTAGCAGAAACACTTTGTGTGACATAATTCTGTTAAAATGTTGATTTTTTTTAGGTGTTCAGTGCTTCTCTGTCCCTCCTTGAATGAGAGTTAGTAAGTCATGTGAATGGTGTCAGGTCTGTTGTGTGCAAATACACAGGAGAAACAATAACCCACAATGCAGTTCAACAACACACATGCAACAAAATCCCTGTGCAAAGTCTGAAGGACTTGTGATCCAAGTGTCTACAACTGTTAAAGATAAAGCAAATAAAACGTGACCTAATAACCACGTTGCAATTGGAAGAGACATCAAACAGCCATGTTTGATCCAGAATGATAGTCCACCAAGCAAATACAACTCAATAAACAGACCTACAAATCCATTACTTCAACAGAGCTGAATTAAATTATTTATTACACAAAAATATGTATAATATAACATAGTTATGGTCAAATATTGCACATTTTCTCTAGTCATAATGACTCAAAACAAAACTACCCAAACAAGACTTTCCCCTCTCATAATGTGACTGTAATGGTAGGAATGCTTGGTTTGTGGGTTTTTTGTGTGTGTGAAAAGTGAACACAACCAACAGAATTATTTCTGTTTGACAACTTGATTAGCTCATTTTATTTCTGAAACATCTGAGAAACATTCTCATCATTAAAAGGTATTCTTCTGTATTGCCTGTGGTTCTATTAAAGGTTATAGGCCCTTCAAGTAGAGTTATGCATCAATCAATGTTATGAGTCTTTTTTGGTCTTCCAATAAGCTGCACAGAAATCTACACAAACACATTAGCTGAGGTAATAACATCTACTGCCAATAGCTTCCCACAATTCCACTGATATATGCTGAGGCAATATACTAGAAAACACAGCAATTTGTCAGTAAATGAAGGAAGAAAACATTGGTTTTGTTTAAATTTTAATTGCCTTTTATGCAAAACAATCATATAGTTTGCAGGGCAACACTGACTGAAATAAAGCACTTTCCACTTGTACAATAATATAGATCTTTCTCAGTTTATTAACTGACTTATTGAACTGAGAATGAGTCACTCTCTACTTATGTGTATAGGATAGTTGTTAACGCCTAACGGGCATTACCAACTATCCTCAGCTATAGGAGAATTGCATTTGAGTCAGGACGCCACCATAATTTCCTCTTTTTTGCAACTGCTGAGAGGAAGCAGTTACTGGTAGAACTAGTTTTGTGTAGAAAATTATTTAAACAAAGCAGGCATCAATTATCCGTCTGAGTGTGAAATAACTTCTGCAGCTGCAAGAAAATGTGCATCCAGTAGCAGAGAAATGTTACGATCAAAATGTCTACAAACACCAAGCGCCGGTAAGGGTTTGTCCCTCGCCAAACCTGCTTGGCACTAGCTAACATTTGTGTGACGTCACATTAAAACTACCGCCTAAAAAAACAACTGTAAAGTTGACTCTAGAGTTTTTATTTTCCTGCATATTACACTGCACAGATGTGTGATAATAAAGACAGTTTGCTTTTAAAAACGGATGCTTTTGAAACATGAATTCTGTGAATGTTTTCTGTCTGGAAGAATGTCAATCAGAGAGGACAGACAGCACACTGAAACGGCATTAAAAATAAAAAAGAGAGAGACAAAACAAATGATGAAAAAACAGAAATAAAAATTACTGTTGACATTATATCCTACAATGCAGCTTCCAGCTTTGACGTAAAACAAAAACAAAGGCAAATGAATATCTTTACATAGTCAAACACCCAGAGCTACCTGTAAAACTAGATCTGGGCCGTAACAAGAAGAAGAGTGGGAGAGGATGGAAAGAGGAATAGGGGAAAAGTGAACAACTAAACTCCCCATAAATCTTATTTAGGCCACAACAACGAGGCCAATGGAACCATGACAAATTTGTTTTAATGCAAAAAGGCATTAAATCACCTGGGACAGTTATCTGCTCTCCTCAGGGTCCGTCATTACAGTGTGAGCTCAGCTCCCAGTGGAAAAACAACACATCGTTTTAAATAACATGGGAAAAGAGGGGAATGGTGTGACATTTTTGTAAGGTAAATCTATAATAAAAGTTATTTTATAAACTTTTCCCCCCATAAAAGCTGGTCAGTGGCATTTGAGCCAAGAACACAAAAGCAATAGTTACTGGATGCAACTCAAGTTCTATGAGAATGTGCAATGCCTGATTTGAGGAGAAACTGAGTGAAAAACTGCTGTTATCCACACATTTATTATTAATAATCAAAAGAGTGAATCTGCAGGAACACACAGATTGCCTTTGTTTCTTCTGCCAAAAAGAAGGAGCTCCTCTTCTTGCTGTAGTCAAGTAGCCAGACTTTCAAAGTGCTAAGTAACTTTTACTGCAGTTATTTAGCAATAACCCTAAAGTAATAAAAGTGCAGATCTCTGGTAATTGGTCCTCAATATCAGATTTAAAAACAAGCTTGACTTCATCATAAACATCAGAACTTCCCAGTAAACAGTAAGGTAGTCCGATACAACACCCAATTAATCCTCATGGTGGCAAATTATCAATCTGTAAAGTGATGTAAACACAATGCAGCCAGTTGATGTTGTCATCAACTATCAGCACTCACTAACAAGCAGTGCTCTAATTTCATGGAGGAGGACGGATTTCTCAATACACCATCCTCACTAATAGCAGCTGCCTCCTCAGGGACCTTCCCATCCATCACCCGGAGGATGTTAGCCCATTAGTGATGCCGTTTGGCAACTTCTGTCCACATTAGCAGATGCACTTACTTTCTTCACCAAAGTCAAATGCTAAAACATCAAATCATTACCTGCAACATTTTTCTTTTAAATTATTTAAAAGGGGCAATCTACATTCATGACAAAAAGTAAAAACAGCCACCCATTTATTTTGTGTTTATAAGTCATTATATAAGTCAGTTTATAAGCTCATTTCAAAATGGACTCAAATCCAGATTAGTTTTACTAGAATTAAGAGGAAAATGGTTAAAAATATAAAATAATGTCAAAAAAGATTCAAAACAGGTTTGAGCTATGTTAGGAAAACAAGCAATTGTAAAATTATTGTTGAATATTGACAATATCAGTTGTCATAAACCCACAAGTTCAGCCATAATGATACACAAAACACACACTGTGTGATGCCTGTGGGGATTAGGGGAGTGAGGGTCCATTTGAATGTCAAATGTATATTTGTGGCATGCAATTTATGTCTGTGATTTATTGGAATCCTTTGCACTGTGCACAATGATATTGCAATATTGATAAATTCTCAAGATAATGTGCAACCCTAAAGTTAAAGAAGCTAATCTTTAAGGAAACTGATTCAAAATGTTATTATAATGGTTTATTATAATGTCCCCGAACCACTGAAAATTAAAGAAAATAGAGATAGTGTGTATCTTAAATGATATTTATGACGCATACATAATATTCACGTAATAATAGTAAATATTATTATTATTATGAAGTCAGACTCATTAACCATGAGAGCAAACCGAGCAAAAAGTGTTACAGCATGTGTGCAAAAAAAAAAAAAAACCACACACAAAGGTTAATGCAAAAAGAAAAAAAAAATCACTTTAAATGTTGTTTATTCTATTTTTAAATATTTTTGTCAAACTTTTCTATAAGTCTTGTGGAATCACATCTGCAGTTATCTGTTGGAGCAGCAGCATCAAAACCAGTGATCATAAAAAGCTGTACAAGTAGATAAAGAAGGCTGACTCTGAAGACTCTAGAGCCGACTGGACAAAGGAGGACACTTCATAAAATGAAGAGCATAATGTGCAAACCTGAGCATCCTCTGCACAAGACAGTAATTCAGCAACAGTGTCTTCAGTCAGAGGCTTCTTCAGATCCGACGCACAGACAGCTATAAGATCCTACCGGCCCACAGCTGGAACAACCTACAATGAATCTGAAGATACTGCAGTTATGAGTTCATAACTACATGTGTTACTATGAGATACTACATCTAAAACCAGGACCTGCATGGTAACTCTACTACACACAGTCAACTCCAGCCTAAACCTCTGCTCTCGACTCCGCTATGATCTGAATTCTGTATGAGTCATTCAAACTCTTTACTCTCATCCTGAGCAACTGGCTCCATCTGCAACCAGATGGCATCTGTTTTGTGGAAAGGCTAGGATATATTCCTGCATGTGAGCAATGCTTTTGTGCTCCACACACAGTGCACTACTGTGTGCCAAGGCTTTACCCACATGACACAACAACAATGATGTAAGAACAATGACAGGGCTCCCCGTTCATCCTAATGGCTTTGTCTTTGACAAAGGCAAACAGGGCTAAAGCATGCAGCACAGTGCTGGAATGGGTTACTAAGGGTGGTTGAATATTGAATTACATCATCTTCACCATCAAAAGCTCACTAAAATTCATTTTTCTTACTTTAAAGGCCTGTGCAAGCCTTAACTCCAGTTGCTTTGATAAAATATACAAAGACTACACATACGTATGCACCACTGATTTAAAGCCAAGTCTCCACTTGTCTTATTTCTAAATAATTAGACTGAAAATCATCAATGCATCACAGTAGTGGAGCCCAAGAAGCAGGACCTGAAACTGAAAGCCAGAGCTGTTTTATATTCCAGGTTTTGCTGAAAGTAGGTTGATGTGGTATGTCTAGCAGCTGGTGTTTCAGTATCCTTCCCTTCCATCTCATTACAGTGAATCTGCTGCAGGAACAGCAGCATCAAGCCAAGCTGTGGCACGAAGACTGCTGCTTACAGCCTCTTTATTTCTACCACATTCTCTACCTGTGAAACCTCGTCATGTCGCACCTCGGCGAGCAAGAATAAGGACGCATTTAATTTGTCTAGCAAGCAAACCCAAAACACACGGACGAGAGCTGATCTCACGAACTGGTTTGAAAACAAACAGCTGAGAAACACTAAGCCACCGTCATGACAAATACGATTCCCTGGTTGTATAAAATCACAAATGCTGCAACATAATCGTTGGTAAGAATGTCCAAACACCTCCCGACCTGCTTTCCTCATTTTTCCATAAATGTATTGAAGCATTTTTCAAGGAGTGAGGCTTTGCCTTCTACTAAAAAAGGATAGTGTTGCTTTTAGCTGATCAGCTGAAACTTTAAAGTGATAATCCACCTATAATCTGTAATATATTTGAGTGTCAAGCTCTCCGTTCTCTCGTGCTTAAAATAGTTTGAACAGTATTGGTTGTTTTGACAATATCAAGCTTTGCTGACTTAATTTCTCACCTCCAAAAGGCTAGAGTGAGTGACTGGATAGTTTTAATAGGACAATTGTATTCAAAGACTGAGTTCTCACTTGCAACTACATATTTTGGAGTCTTTTTTGTTGTTCTCAGCAGAGTTTGTTAGAAAATTGAAGAATTTTGGTTTAAATTTAAATGCAGCTAACTGAAAAAGTAATATTTATGTCTCTAGTATCACCATTTTGATGGTCGTAACATTAAACTTTATTTGTGCTGTATACTATCTCAGCTGTAAACTGCATCATTTTGGTAAATAAATTTGAGAAGTTGAAAATATTCCTCAATCTGGATCATTAAGGGGAGATGGTGGGTCCCAATGCCAGACCAATTGAGAAATGCAGCTCTATAGTGCTAATAGGTCATATGATATCTTGTATTTTTCACATGATATTGTGTTATTATCAAGATCTGAACAAAACAATAACTCCAACATTTCTTAACAAAAGATCCTTTTAGTTGAAAACTCTTAAGGCAGCAGCTGATATGCATTCCTTCATGTAATACTAGGCCTTTAATCTTCAAAATTACATTTAGGAATCTTTTGGGGGGTAAAGTTTGATATGCTACACTATTATGAAGTCAAACAGATGTATAAGCATTCTCATATTTTGCTTGTATGACAATCAGGACAGCAACAAACAGTTTCAAATACCATGAAACAAGCATGGTATGTTTCAGCATGAACTCAAGGTTCAAAATAATAAAGCTGTTCAATGTCAAATAGAAACTTGTATTTGGTTTTAATGAGTCGCCATCTAAAAACCAACATCAATATTAGTCAAACACTATATATCTGCTTCTGACTGAAAATCCTCCATCTAAAAATGCATTTATAGGTTATTTTCTGAAAATATGTGTTCTATTAACACCTCACAGGTAGGCAACTTGTAAAAGCTACACACACACACACACACACACACACACACACACACACACACACACACACACAAAAGAATGAACTCCCTGAATGTTAAGTGCGAGTGTATGTGGGTCACTGCTAATAAACACAAAGTGCATTGGGCAATCCCACATAGCAGAGCTAATGCTAACATCAGGTGCCAAACAATCAAACTGAACGCTACCTAGCATGACTCGTCGGATGCTTTAGCCTAACCTCCAGGTGGTTTAAATGCTGCTAAGAGAGCTATTCTGTTACAACCTGTCCACACATTTCACTGCAGCACTTTCCCCCTACAGGTTGAGAGACTTCACTTCTTACTGGTGGGTAATGCTAACAGTTTTCCTGTGTTCCTTAGTTTAAAGCCTTAAAAACAAGCATTTGAAGTCGTGAAAGCCGTAACAGCAGACATCCAGATAAGCAACACACAAAAAAAGAAAAAGGGAAGAAAAAAAAAACACTCAACCAAATGGCTTTACACTTGACACACTGCTCTTTCTCAAGTCTCCAACAATACAACTGCCAAGTTGCAATCAAACTGGGTGAGACACATGAGCCATTATTTCATGTTTTATTTATTTAATACAAATACAGCTCTTCAAACTTTAACAAGTCAACAGGGAATGCATCAGTTATGAGTGGGATGCACAGCGGAGGGGAGTAGGGCATCTACTGTATGTTGACTTAGGTGTGTAAAAAATAAAAAAAGGCAGTAAATCATGCAGAGGCTTCAGATTTTGAACAGAACGTCTTCTAAAATCAGTAGACATCAAATCATCAGTCACACTCTAGAGAGGACTGACTAATGCTAAAGTGTTGATAATTCCTGGGCTATTTCAAAATAAACTACTTCTCCACTATGGAATTATTATTGAAGAGAAACTCTGAACACATGCAGGAATATAGAAAACCAGTGGCTTTTCTGTTCCGCGAGTAAGAAATATACGAGACAGTTCAAGACGGTAGAAGGCAGCCTGAAGACGGCTTGGCATGTTTCAAAGTGTTTGGCACAATTTTGGAGAGACAAGCTACTAATAACCGCTCCAAAAAAAATGCTCAAGTTCTGCTGGATGGCATGACTGAGTGACTGCAGAACAGTCCCAATGCTGTATCTCCTCTGCTCGCTGCCATACATCCATCTGCTCCAGTCTGTCTCTTTTGTGCCTGGGTCAGAGTTCCACTCTGCTCAGATCAAGATCCTCTCCAGCATTCGTCACATCGCTGCTGTTGCTGCTCGTCTCTAATTATCCCGTCCCTTCCCTTTTGTGTCACACGACGGCCGTTTTCTGTCCATCCTTAAAGAATCTCACTCTCTCCCATCTTCATCTCACCTTCCTTCTTTCTCATCTTCCTTCTTTCTCATCTTCCTTCTTTCTCATCTTCCTTCTTTCCATCTTCATGCTCTCTCCTACCCACACACTCATTCAGTATTCATATTTTAGAGGGCATTTATGAGCATGAAAGCGAGTGAGTGCATCTTCTGCACCATTTTTGGTGCAGAGGAAACCTACATTTTTTCCCCCTCCAGCCTCCCGGTGTCCCCCCCCCTCCTCTTCCTTATCTAGCTAATCCAGATTCTGGTTTTGGTTTCGTGCTGCTCGTCTTTTTTTAGCCTGAAAGCCATGTGCCACTCACTCCTACTCTCCCTCTGCCTCTTTCTCCATCTTTTTCTCCCACTGCCACCCACTCAATCCCTTTCACCTCTTCCCACTCCATTTTCTCTTCTTTTAGTTGATGTGATAGTATGTGCACTGCAGATTGCATGTGAATATATAAGTGTGTGTGTGTGAGTGAGTGTGTGTCAGGGTGGTAACATATGTGGTCTGCCATCCTGTCTGTGGCATGCATGTACAGCTCTGTTTGTGATCGTATCTGGTCAAATCTTGGAAATAACTGCAGCGTTTTTTTTAATCCATGCAACACTTCACTGCAGCCACAGGTTTTCAGCAGTGTGCTGAATTTTTCATATCATTTTAGCATTTTTGAACACTTTCATGAAACAGTTGCCTATTAATTTCTGCAGCTCGGAGGTTTTTGCTCTCCAGGCAAGAGTGTCACGGAGATACAAGTTGAAATAAAAGACCATCCGCGCAGCCTGACTAATATTATCAGAATGTGAAGCCCTTTTTCGTATAAACATTTACTGTTTATAAGAACCAGAGTTCAATCCCCGCCACACTATCTGCATCTAAACAAGAAATAGGGAACACCTACATGAATCTTTTTATATTTACAGAAAATAAATGAGGATTATTAGCCAGGGCAACTTTGAAAATGTTAATCACTTGGGAATTTGTGTTTTTTAGAGAAACAAGAAGATATACAGTGATCACAGGGGCTCATTTCCCTATGTTTTCCCAACTATTGAGCTACTGCATACTTTATGAGTCAACAAGTCCAGCTCATTTTCATTATCAGGACATTTCAAGACACCATCATAGAAAATAATGTTTGCAAAACATTGCAAAGAATGTACAAAGCTAATACAAAAACTTTAACAGCAAGCATTCAGAAGATGTTTGAAAAACGAGGGAGTTATTTATTGAAAGGAAGAGAAGTCTTTAAAAACCCTAGGTTTAGAACCAAAGAAAAGGAAATGAGTATTTGAGAAAATGGTGTGAAATTATGGAACAACCTTAATAAATAAAAGCATTAAGGTCACTTAATACATTTAAAAATGTATTAAATCAAGGGTTTTGATGAACTACAACAATGTAAATGTGATTTAAATGGTACAATAAGGAGTTTGGTAAACAATGTAGCTTAAAATGTTTTTTTCATGCCTCTTAACAACGTTCTAACATAGTATAGCTATAAATATATTGTGGCGATTAAAATACCCCCGAAAGAAATCAATAAGGTGGTTCACTCGCAACTCTCTAAAAACCTCAGCCAATCATACATCTCGGACCGAAAGAAACTATTGGACAATCCGGCTGTCTGTCTCGCCAAAGCACCTCACTTCCTCACTGCCTGGATCCTCCATTAATGCATGCTGGAGCATTTTGCAGCAAAACACCCCAGAAGTGAGAGAAGGACAGAAACAGCTGGCTGTTAGTGCTTCAATTTTAGGAAAAAATACCAGAGTCCCCAAAAGAAAAACACCTTTTCAGCTATCAGAAAACTAAAAACATCTGGACGTAGAAAGAGGAAAAACCTGGGGGAAGGTTTCAATGGCTGGTGTTTTGCTCTCTATTGTTACTGTGGCAATGCGCGGTCCCATGTCCGGAGGAGGCGCGGCATAAGGATTATACCTGATGGGAGGGGTGAGAGCTCTGAGACGTGTTTGTGTAAAGTAGCTAGCTATAAGAGAGATAAGATAAGAGATAGTTTATTGTCAATTTCTTCACATGTGCTAGACATACAAAGAAGTTGAGATTACGTTTCTCACAGTCCCATGCACAGACAAGATACAAGAAGAAGACATGCCAAAACAAGAACACATTCTAACAACGAAATCGGAGTAGATAAAGTGCAAGTGGCTTAAAGAAAAACATACTATCTGATACTAAAAGAATAAAAAGAAAACAAATAAGAGATGTGGAAGAAATGCTTTTCAAGTAATTAGAAATTTTGTGCAGAGATACCTAGCTAGCTTGTTTGAAGATTCCTCAGTGAACTTTTAAAATGTATGTGTGTTGTATGAAAGTTGGAATATGAATGTATTGATAGTTTTGTTTTTTTTAAATAGGAGCATTTAATATAGGATTTTTTTCTTCTTCCTGTCCCTTTTCATTCAAATTTTATTGTTTTTTTCCTTTTGAATGAAATAATTTTTTTAAAGGTTTCAAACTTGACATTTTGACTGCCCACAATTTTATTTTCACAAATCTGAATTCAGACAACAAAATGAACTTGAATAATTTCAAATTACCAAAACAGTATGCCTGAATACTGGCTGAAAGTATATTTTCTTCTAATCAATCTTCACTTTATCCAATACATGTAAAGTTTCTGAATCCATTTAAGCAACTTATTCCTAAATGCACATAAACATTACTGACGGGTAGAAACAAAAAAAAAAAAACAAAACAAAAAAAAATATATATATATATATATATATATATATATATATATATATATATATATATATATATATATATATATATATGCATATATATATGCAAAGTACCAGTCGAAGGTTAAGACACAACAATTTTGTGTGTATGTATTACCGTATTTCACATACGGTACATATGATTGCTTCTTTTAGCCAGGACAATATATGCACAGATTTATGTATCTGACTAGCAGATTGTGTTAGCTTTCATCTTGCAAACAGTTAGTCCTATTAGTAAGAGTGATGGCCCATTTGCAGACTGTACAATGCACAATAGTTCAGGACATTTCAGTCAAAGAAGGCGGTGGCAAAAGGGTGGAAACGGAAAAACAATTAAACCTCAAAAAGGCCACTTGATGCTGACAGCAAAATAGAGAAACAGCTGCTTAGGTGCTTATATTTTATTTTTTAAATCCCTAAAACTTCTTTATAATTTCGATTTAAAGCTGTGACTGCACTAGGGAAGATGAATAGTTACAGCCTAACCCATGGCTGAGGAGTTAATAATGTTAAACATTTATATATTTACAACATTACATCAGTCCCCCTCAGCTCATAGTTATTGATCTAACAACAAATCAATGCAGCAAGACTTCACACAACCAATGCACAGATCTCAAATGTGAGAAATTATCCACAATTTATATTTGCTGGTTTAAATAAGGAACACTGGAAATGCAGAATGAGCTGAATTAAAACAGCCATGATCGTGTTGCATATCTGATCACAAAACCATCCTCATTACAGCTTCGTCTCAAAAGCAGGATAGTTTTCGTAATTAACTGAGAAGACAAAAACACCAGCTTGGGTCTTGTTATATCAGATTAAATTAATAAGTTCTTGGCAAAGTGGAGGAGACCGTTTTTCTTTTTTTCCCAGCAATGGAGGAAGTGACATATGAGACTGTCTCACTTTAACTGACAGGTCAGATAAAGACAAGAAGACACATCTGGCAGGACACTGCTGGAGGCACTGGGCTGGGGTAAAACTCCACAGCAATGCCATGTGAATCAAGTGTTCATACTGTGTTCACGGCTGCCTATTTCCAGTATACACACTTAAACAAACACACACTCGGGAAGTCTATTTTTAAAGTAAAGAATGTTTGTCATCCTTAAAATACAACAGTTCTGATTGTTTTCCCCTCCATCCATAAAATCACAGCAATAACTGGAGCCTACTTGGATGCAGCTGGACAGGATGGGGACAGAATTAGTCTCGATTAGATGTCAAGTGATAGTTCATGCTGTGATCCTTTAATATATTATCTGTTGCAGATAGCCTATAGAATGGTCTCAGTTTGGAGAAACAGAGATTAGTTCTAATTGGTCAGTCACAACGGAGCCAGTAACAAAATGTCTTAAAATGACTGAAATCTGAAAAATTTCATAGCAGTTTATGCAAATGCTAGAACTTTTAGAATGCTGCAAATCATTTTATGTTTTTGTTTTTGGTTTTTTGCTAGAATTATTGTAAAACTCTAGCAATAAAAAAAAAAAAAAAACAGCAAGACTTTTTGTAACTTATTTCTGCCACAAATAACCACATAATTACACATAAACAACCACATAATGCAGAATGTAGGTAGTGTAAAGAGTTTTAAATAGTATTTGTATGAACTACTATGAAATTTAAGCGAATAGTGCTGTTTTAAGGAGGCAGAAACACTTTGTAACCGGCACCCCTCAGACAATTAGTTTATGTCCTAACAGAATTCATCCTTGTTTCTCCAAACTGAGGTTATTCATTACAAAAACTAACTTCAAAAAAGTCAGAACTATCCCTTTAAAGCCTGGTTATTCACTGTGGGTAATGCACCTTAGATTTAACTTTCTACACTTCCGGTGACAGGCTGATAACCCTCTGTACGACGTGTAATTGTCAAAACTCTAGCAGATGGAGATTTTATGCAACAAGAAAACACAGTCAGGTTAAGGTTAACTGCAGTCCTGAGGGGTGATGTGTGCATTAGCATCATAATGAGTGGATCCAACAAGTCAAACAGCTGTAGTGTTCATTCATATAAACACACACAGGACAGCTGGTAAAGGTGGGCATCCTGTGGGCCTTGGAGGAGAAGAAATGGCCTAAACAAATGTGTCACACAACAAAGGAGCTTGACTTAAAAAGCTGGGTCACGCTGTTCGTGTCGTGGCAAAGTGTGTGTACGAACCGAGAGCCAGTATCCTCACCGGCCGCTGCTCAGCTCACCTGTGTTTTGACGATGCCTTGCCGAGACCCACTGCATCGGTGCCGCTCGCTTTCCCATATCCTCCCGCCTCAGAGCCCCTCGATGGGCGGATGAATCCTCAAATGTCTCAACGTTTGAATTAAAATAACAGTGCAGACGTCATTACAACAGAAAGATGAATGGACTCCGACACATCAAAGCCCCCGGGAGCCTCCTCGGTTATCTGTCGGGTTTCAGGCAGACTTCACACATACCATCAACAGCGAAATGAATTACACGGCCGCGTAGTGAGAGCTCGGAGCTGACAGCTCGGTTCTCTGCTTCAGCTGCAACACGTCTTCGGCTGTGACTCCTTCATTCCCGTTTCCTTTCGTCACAGCGAGGCATGATTTCCAAAACCACAGAAGGTAGTAGTCCCTCGTGTTTGACGACCAACGAGACGAGTTCTTTAGGTTTTCACGGTGTTCTCAGTGGCTTGAGAGTACCGTGTCAACCGGACAACTCCCGAACCCAGACACGGACAGCAGCTAGAGCTAAACGAAGGCAGCAATTTTTACGAGAATCATGCCCATCCCCTGGGACATTTTCCCACCGAAAAATACGTACGAATGAGCTGCTATTCCCTCTTCCGTACAGAACTGCGCAAATGCCGTAAATGGCCCGTATACGCACACCTGAATCGCTTTTTTTTTTTTTTAATGGACGGCTGTGGAACACTTTGGGAATTTTTTGCGGAGAAAGGGCGCCACCGGTGGTTCGTGAATATCGGGGATGGGTAGCTGATTCAAAGAGGGCAGTGTTTTGTGAGATGTTGCCGCTCCCATTTGTGATGTCATCCAGAAAGACCCAGAGGAGTTAAAACACTTTTGTCGTTTTTCCTCTGTTTTAAAATCTAGAAACGTTGTCACGTACAGACCAAACGTTATAGTTAAAATAGCTTTGGGCGACGTATAATAAAAATATTAGCTTTCTAGTTGCTTGTTCTGGTACGCATGCGCAGATTGGTGCTTACTTGTGTTTTCTAGCAACGATCGTTGTTACCACGGTTACGACACTGCGATGCAGGGAAAGCCGGAGTAAATCACCAAAACACAGCGTGACACTTTCACCTTCCAGTGAATGGATGCTGTTTTTAATCATACTGTGTAGAGATTCATGCTACATAGAAAGGCAGTATATAGTCTTTATTACAATCACAAATAATAACATTGACTTTATTGGTGATATTGACTCTAAAGTTCCAGAATGACAATTATTAATTATCTGAATTTGACACATCCTCTACAAATAGATTTTTTAAAATTACATAACTATGTTTCCAACTAATAATGTTTCTGAAATCTTGAGGTGTTTATGGTAGGCAACAGCTCTGATGCATTACATCTAAATTCGTGTTGACAATAAACACATTTTTATTATTTTATTATTCAAAATAATTTTGATACTGTAATAAATATCTGAACCATTAGACTATTCATATATTTACATCATAAACCTATAGGTTCATTTTGAACATCAGTATACTAAAACATCAAAATTTGCTCAATACTTCAAATATTTTAAAACCAAAAGAAACGTACAATGATTGGCTCTCATTAAAAAAAAAACAAGGAAAAATCTTTTTAATTATCTGACAAGTTTTTAAAAACATATTTCACTATTGGCAAAAATTGTATCATCTACTACTATAACTATCTTGATACAATATAAGCTCTTTGAATCAAAGGGCGTGGAACGGCATCCCCTCTTAAATCCAGTCATCTGATAAGGAAAATCTGAGAATTCTAACAGGAACAGTAATTATCTAAATATTTCTAAAACAATCTAATTAATTACAGCCTGCTGGCGGGTCTTTAAAAGCAGTATCCATCAGGAGATGGCTTTAAAGATGCATGTACTTTGATATTTTACATCATTTTCTAATAGTGGAATTCTGTGTTGTTTAGGGGAGAAGTTAACATGAGTTTTAAATTTTTAAACAAGCTGGCAATAAATTATTAGAATATTACCTGGCGCCTAATAATGTCAGAAGCAAATAATCATTAAAAAGGGTGAAAACACCAAAGCAGTACAAATGCCACCTGCACAATTGAATATCTGACTGCTATTTGGATTTTGCCTCACTGAACTAATGCTCATTTATAGCCTCAAGCTTGAGAGAAAATACATCAAAGAACAGATTCCCCTGTTGAGAGTTCCAGATGGTACATTCCAGTCTCCCTTCCTCTCTCTCATTCCCCTCCCTCCTGTTTTCAGTGTCCTCCATCTCTCCGCTGTCTCTCATTTTCCAATATTAAGGACATTTCCAACTTCCAGAGACAGTTCTGCCTCCTTACGCATCTGTTAATCTTCTAATCTCTACAGGGGTGTTGCAAAGGTAAATCATAACATCATTTTCTTTTTTTTAATTAGGAAGAGAGATTTAATTGAACATGTTTCTGTAAATATGTTTCCAGGCTACATTTTGTTACATTCAAGCAGCTATGTTGCATCTATCTATAATGAATGTATCCTTATTTCACATCTAGCTCATTTCTTCCATCACAGTTATGCTCTCTCCTCCATCTTGCCATCCATTTGTAGCACATATGATTCATTAGATTTTACAGTAGGTGCACAGAGACTTAAGATCGAGATGAAATCTTTATCGATTTGCATCTGGACCAGACTCTTCTCGAGGTCAAAGACATAAAGATTCAAATCTCCATTGTGAAGACGCTCTGCAGCTCCAGCCTCCATTACTAAATTACCTGATTGTCCCATAAAACAAGCTTAACACAGGAAGCTGTTTTGAATGTGAATACTACTTCATCGTGCAGTTATGTCACAGCAGCTGTGACCAAAATAAACATTTTCACGTCCCTGTGAGCATTGGAGAGCTCCCATCAATGTCATCTTTTTCCAAGGTCACATTTAAGGCTTCACTGCTTCAAGGCTCTAGCAAATAGATGGCTATCAGGGCCTCGTTCATATTTCAGTCTGTCTACTCATCAGAGCAGATAGCATGATGACTGTCTGAGACTAATTTAGAAGAATAATCTGTGTGATGTGTTTTTTGTCCTCAGTGAAGCAGCACAAAGCTAACCTTATAAAGACTCCCCCTGACCAGACCACACCTGTGTCCCTGAGTCCATGGAAGCTAAAGCCAAGTCTGGGGCTTCAGCACCCAAGGCAGCGTCTAAAGCAGAGAAGAAGGAGCCAGCAGCATCACGCAAGGCTGACCCTGCCCCTGCAGCCCCCGAGCCCGAGAACCCCCCCTCCTCCAAGGATGGAGGAGCAGCAGCTGAATCAGCAGCAGCAGGAGGTGACGAGGCTGCGGCCTCCGGCACAGACTCTCTGGAGCACCTGAAACCTTTTCTCATCGGTGGGGCTGTTATTGCTGCAGGAGCCATCTTGCTGGGGGTGTTGCTGCTAGCGAGGAGAAATTAAAACCAAATTATAATAAGAGCTGACTGGTTCACAGACTATCTGGTTTGGATGGGAGATGGGAAGACAATGCACTTTTTAATTTTTATTTATTTATTGCTCTTTTTTTTTTTTTGTATTTTTGACCTGATCTCACTTGTAGTAAATCAACCCATTTAAGCTGTTATCAAGGCTGTATATGAAGCATAATTATACTTAGTATATGCATGAAGTTACAACATAATATAACATTATTTATAGAAAAAAACAACAACAAAAATCTCACGCTGTATTACTGAGCTCAATACCCTAATCTTTCTAAACGCAACAGTATCGGCTTCATTTAGTTTCATCCAGTTTGTACAAATATTAACGCAAGGTTGCAATATTTGTGCATTCTTGCACAGTGAATGAACTTGGTTGATTTTGCTTAAATATTTCAAAATATATATTCACTGTGTTCATGATATTATTGAGCAATCACAGTTGAGTTTTTTTCAATTTTACTTTAGAGTAGAATAGTTGAAAGAGTTGGTAAAAGATTAGTCGGGTGTTTGCACTGTGATAGGATTATGCAGATTGTTTCAAAACAAAAGAAATGCCTTTACAGGCAGCATTAGATTTAGCATTGCTGAGGTAAAATATGAGCATTTGCGCTGGCAAAAGCCGGCTTCCAGAGAGCTAACACTGGCCCAGTAAATGTAACCAACCAGGCTACTGCTAGTAATGTGGATTTTGGCCAGTTTTATGCAACAATTTGGAGATTTCCTCCATTCAACACCATGTTCCAAGTATGGCAAACTGACTTTTTTTTCTTTATTGACAAGTAAGCCTCTTATCCAGTTCTGTCATTCAGACATAAACCAGTGTACCTGGGTGGATTCTTTGGTGTCATCTATATCATTCCCAGGCCATGATGTTTACTATTTACCACATTTTGGCAAAAATTAAGGTCAAACTTTTGTACAAAACAACAGAGACAAAAATCACCGGGTTCAAAACAAACAAAAACAATATCAAATACCAGAGACTGACATCAGTAAACTTTTTCCAGGACAAAATATGTAAACATGGTTGAAGAGTGGTATGGGATTGCTAGACATTTACCATGACCTCTGGAACACAAAGTATTAGTGATAGGGTTTGATGTAGAATAAAAAGTAATATTTTTATCATCAAATATATAAATATATATATAAACAATAACCTTTCATGTCACACCAAACACCAACAGTCATAGTTTCATTTGTTTGCATGTGACATCTTCCAGTAAATGAAGAAGAAAAAAAAACAGTTTCCACATTAGTTTAAAAGCCTGCTGCCAAAGCTGTGTCCATCTTTATACCACTTTTCTTGTGTTTACAAAATCACCAATCAAAGAATGAAAGAATTCAACATTTATAAAATAGCATGACAGAAGGGTGTAAATTTACTGTCATCATTCACTTAGAGGGTAGCTGTAACAAAGTTAATATTGCACAAACTCACCTGTAGAGCTGCTCGCAACTTTCATCCTGCAACTGTAAAACTCATCCAGTTGTCTGTTTAGTAGAAAGATAGTTTGACACACAGTATGTAAAAATTCAACACATTTATGACCAAAAAAAATCATAAGAGCATACAACAGTCATCACAGTCAACTCCCCTAACATATTCAAAAGATAGTATGCCAACACAAGAATAAATTTCACCTTACATTGTACAATACAGTGTACTCTAAAAAAAAAGAATATGAAAATGTCTATTTTCATAATTTCAACAGCGTATAAATGCAATAATTCAGGTAGGACTCCATATTTAGCATATGTGCTGTAGCAGATTAAATTACATAGATAATGTATTACTGTATGATGTTATTGATGGCAATGATAATGATATTTATCATGGTAACTGTAAAGATGATTATGATGGAAATAATATATATATATTTTTTAATATTTTACAATATCTTCCTTATGCACCTTCCCCTTTGTGCTCAGTCATTTAAATGTAAAAATGAAAGAATTTGACATTTCTTTATTAAAGGCAGTGAACCAGTCCTATAGTATTTCTTTTGTACATTCATGTAAATTTGTGTGATTTATTTGTACTTTCCATAAAGATGACAAAGAAATCTTTTGAATAAGATCATACCCAAACAGCCAGATTTTAGGATTTTTGGTTGATTACTCAAATTTTTGAAATACATTTTTTTCTTTTTTTGCTTGCAGTTACATTAATGATTAATTAATTATTAATTATTATTATTATTAATGAGAGCTTTTTATTTTCTCATTACCTGAGGACAATCTTAATGTATTAATAAAACAATTGCTTAAAAGCAAGTGGTTTTTGTAAATAATAATACAGTAATCGGAATGTGGTGAGTAGTTATTTTTGCATAATCAGTACTGGCCCATGCACAGAAACCAGTATCTGCTGTCCCCCAAGAAAATATATTAAAGTGTGAAAGGAGTACTAAAAGAGATTCATGTTTTTTTGTAGGGCAATATTGACAAAGGCCTCAAAGTAATGTAAAGTAATTACAATGAACATTTATTTCATCCATCCAATAAAAACTCATTGGCTCATATTATTTACCATTTTAATCCTGTTCAGGGGGTCTTCTATCTTAACTGTAAAACATACCCGCCTTTATTTTGGCGGATTTTACCCGGAAGTTATTGCTGCAGTCAAGGAAGCAATCGCTATCGTTTTGGAGTAGTTGCTTTGTCCAACAAAGATATACTTTTTGTGATATACAAACAAGATTGGTGAAGGTGAGTTAAAGAGCAAATTTGTTTTTATACATTGTACTCTGAAAGAAACATAACATTTATGTAAACTCGTGTTGTGGAAGCGTGTTACCAGCTGCTAATGTTAGCTAACAGTGTGCATGTTGCGGAGGTAAATATATTGTTGGCTCACTCGTTTTTTAATCGCTCGCATTATTTCAAGTAAATAGTTTTGTAGGGGAGCGATGCATTAAACGTTTTTAGGATCAACAACCAATAAACCTAATACATTTTGTGTTTATTGTGCGTATACGCCCATGCTGTGCTAACCTTATCTTGCTCTGTTAGCATAACATGCTCACATGGGGTTAACATGTCTTCAGAATTACTGTTGGCATATGTCAGTGTAGAATTAATAAATTATTTAACCATCACGATATAACAGATATATGACTGCTTATTGTTTAACGTTATTTTTTTTAAGAACGAAATTTTTGTGGCTGTTTTCTAGGTATTTAACAATGATCATCCCTGTGAGGTGCTTCACTTGTGGGAAGATTGTAGGGAACAAATGGGAAGCGTACCTCGGCCTACTACAAGCCGAGTACACAGAAGGGTGAGCTATAACCCCACGTAGTGTCACTGTGCGATATTTTTGTATTTTTTAGTAATTGTAGTTCCTCGTGTTTCTTTTAATAGGTGATAAAAAGCAGCTCAAAACCCATCTTTTCATTAACCCCTGTAGATTAGTTATGCAGGCTGTTATCTCATTTTCTGTTTATAATTCTATTATTAAAGCGGCTCTCTGGAGCATTTTTCTCTGTATCAAAAGTTTTCTAAATGTTTTAAATGATATTTCAGGTCTAAACTATGATCTATGGGTTGAGTTCCACAACATCTGTCATTCTGATGAAGACCCTCCTTCCTCCTAGAGACCCCTTTCCATTATTTCTTGCTGCCGACATTTTTCAGCCAATGAAATTCAAATGTCTGCATTCTCTCAACATGCACGCTCATCGACCAAACCTGTACCAGTAGGGGGCGCTGTCGTACAGGACGCTCCGTGTGTTTCTCTGCCGTCTCAGCCGTTCACTGAGGACTCACGGCTAATTTCTATTAAAAACCTACCCATTCCCCAGAATGATGGATTTATTTTTATTTTTAAACCTTTCACCTCACAGAATGGCAAGGCTTGACAGGATTATGCATTTATTTTGGTCAGAAAGTTCATCCAGGGCCGAGTCAAGTTCAGCTTCAGAGTCCAGCAGCAGCTCGGTGCTAACAGAGCTAATATCAGAAGCAGCAGGGACAGAGAGGGCTCATCAGACCCTCGTAGTGTTGGAATAAGATTGTGAACTGTGAGTGATTAAACCCTACACATCGAGCTGTACAGTTCATGTCCGAAGTATATGCGCCGCGTGCACACGCGACCGGACGCGCGTGTCGAGATGTTTTGAGGAGGAGCCTTTGGACGTTAGATTCAAAAACTGCTCTCCTGATGAAATCCTCCGGAGTGCTGCTTTAACCCTTGGTGTATATTTGTCTATACAGTACTTTAGAATTGTCTCATTTGTTTAGAACACATTGTGATCTTTATCTTGAAAAGTGCAATTAAGAAAATGCCTTCTCTTTCTCCTTAGTGACGCCCTGGATGCCCTTGGCCTGAAGAGATACTGCTGTCGAAGGATGCTTCTCTCTCATGTGGATCTTATTGAGAAATTGTTGAATTATGCGCCACTGGAGAAATAACTGAAAGAACTATGTGGACTTTGTAATATGGTGGTTTGGGCAAATGTTTGTAATGTGTAACCTTGAATAACCACAGGGAATACTTTTTTTTTAAACACCTATTCAATTATACATTTCTAATAAAATTATTAATAGAACTTGTTTCTTTTTGTTCCTAATGTATCTAATTTTCACTTTTCTACCAATATAAAAACGTGTGCTCCAATACACAGCAGCCCCCAATAAATATCAAGAACAAAAATATTTTTAAAAATTAGGTACTTACTAGACTTATGTCTTTGTATTTGTATCCTGTCACATAGTGTGAAATCCACAACAGTTGAACAAGGACAAAATATCCAGTGACAGTCAAAGATGTGTTGTCTATTTTCAAAGTAAAGTCAAATACCATTTGATGTCTAATTGGCACTGATTACTTGATTATTGCTTTAGCCTTTACACTAAGCAGGTATTGTGCAGTTAATAAAACACAAAACATTTTTGGGATTTTAATTGTAGAATTTATACAAAAGAAAAAAAAAACTTACACAAGTTATTAAGAGGTGTTCATTACATGCACGTGTTGAAATCCTATAATACAGGAATAATCTACAGAAATTTTTCACTTCGTTAAAACAAATTAAAGACCTACAGTAAATATAAATGGGAAAAAAAGTATGTTTCATACTTTTAAGATACAATTTCTCCGCTTCACCACTGTTTTGATGTTTATCCACCTTGGTGCAAAAAATGCCTTTTCAGGCAGGCCTCATCATCTAGAGAGAAAAAGAAAAACATCTCAAAGCCAAAGTTACATTTCAAATGTTTGAATAAAGTACACAAACAAAAACAACTTTATAATGTATGCAAATGTATACATGCATAGTAAGCCAAAATATATTGCAATGCGCAGAATACCATCTTTGGTCTTGTGTATTCTAAAAGCTAGATCTAGAAAGTGATGGTGCAATGTAAGACTAGTGACAAGGACTGGGAATTTACTTGTTTATAACTAAGAACTTTATACTAAAAATACCTACTAATTTAACTAACCTTTATCAGGGGAGATTAAAAGGAACCTTAACTATAGTCAATTCTGAAAATATATTTTTGGGATATAGAATATGCTAACCCAATCAATACTCTCATAAAGCCATATTCATATCAGAACAAAGAAAATGTATTGAAGGAGTCCTTTAAAATATACACATTACCTCATTCAGTTAGATGTCTAAAAATGGTGAGGTGTGGCTTTTTAAACACAATTGTAGAATCACTTTAAAAAAACTCAACAAAACACAATAACCCCTGAAAGTGAAAACTGATGAAACTAGACATTTGGGAGAGAAAGCTGTGTTTAATTTGTTTTAGTTTGCATTTTTGATGCACTACATGGTTTGAAATGATAAAAGATTTGGGTTTCCAAAAGGCCAATTTAGCACTTTTCTGCTACAAAGTCATGCTGTTTTCCTTAATGTCTCGTTAAAGTAAGTAAAGTTTTCCCTGAAAGAGACTTCATCATCTGAATGGAACCATGTTGCTCTAAAACAGATTCAGTTCAACCAGGACATCAGAAGGTTAAATGTGATGAGTGATGTCTTAATTAAAAACCTACAGGTAATAGAGTTACCCTCAAATAAAGCAATATACGGTACTCTATTCTGCATTAAAAGACAAACTAAGTAAGAATAATAATATACATTTTATGATTGTCAAACATATACAAAACATGATCTGCAAATTCCGATAAACTCCTTTCAATGCCGATCATACCAGCTGATCAACAGCTCCTAAACCAGAGGTCACTAGGCGTACAGCAAATCCGCGGAGCTACTGTGGGTTCGTTGCGCACCTGGGATCCCCCCTCCCCCTGAACAGACCACATCCTTTATGGTTTAGAACTGGTTCTGGGGGCGAGATGTGGTCGCGCACCCCAATGCTGCGGCTCCTCCTGCAGCCCCAGGAAGAGATTCTGCTGCAGGCACGTTACGCAACACCCTCCTATCAGGAAGCTGACAGAATTCTTCAAATTGGCATTAAAAGACAATATTAAAATACTAATGAAGGAGTTGGAAAGAGCTTGCTTGCTGATGTGCCAGGAAAGGATAAAGCAGCGTGCCACGCAGCAGGGGGAGAAGATCAGGTGGAGGGAAGGAGGAGCCTAGAGCAGCAGACAGAGCAGGTAGATGACTCAATGATCCGGACCATTGTCAGTAATAAGTTTTTTCTTTCTGAGCAAAGAATTGACCAGACTGTCAAAACAATGTCAACTTTTCTGCATCTGAATAGCAGTAGAAAAAAAATCTATTGACTTTTTTCAAAAAGTTATTTCAACCACAAACTAATCAATGGCAGGGTTCTTGCAGGTTTCAATACGTTAAATTTTAGACCTTTTCTAGACCATTTGAGACCGTTATGTATGAAATTTTATACCAACAATACGCATAAATAGGAAGCTAAATAATCCCGATAATAAAATAAATTAATGAAAATTAATGAAAAATAAAATAACAAAGTTATAGGTGACATACATCAATAAATAATAACCATATGGACACTCTTTATTCACTTAACTACATAAATGTACTAAACTACAACTTTTCTAGAAGCATGTCAAAGGCTCAGATTGACAAATATCAATGTTAATCAATCTGGGTGATGATGCTCAAATAAATTATATTACTAAATATTTTCATTAGAAAAAAACCGAGGAGTTTATTTCCCCCAGCCCCAGGCCACCTCCATCCTAAGCACACACAAAACTATTAAATGTTATTTTTTACGCTCTAAGTTAGGGCTGCACGATATTAGAAAAACCTGTGATATGCAACAATAGTGCTTAATATTGTGATAACGATAACACATCCTGCAATAAATAAACAAACCTGTTTGGTTTCTGTTTGTAGTTTTACAGAAACACTTGTTAAACCTACTCTAATAAACATTTCCAGCATTAACTCTGTATTGTGTAAATAACTGCAACATAGTGTCTCTAATACTGACTAAGAGACTGATGTGTTTGAGCCAACACTCTCCTAGTGGCTAACAGAGCAGAAATCATTCAGATTCACTCATGTTGCTCATCTCACCTGAGCAGGTTTTCTAACTGCAGCTGTGCATCACCTGGCTGCTGTAGGTTTTACCAGAGCCTTTAAAAGTACTCACATTCACTACTCAAGTAGAAGTATAGATACTAGGCTTTAAAACGACTTTTGTAGAAGTAGGAGTATCAACTGAAGCATTTTACTCAAGTATAAAAGTACCAGTTTCAAAACTACTTAAAGTATAAAAGTAGAAATACTGTAAGAGAAAAAAAATGCCATTAATGACATAAGTTTAGGACACAGGGCCTACAGTGCACTTTATACTTTAGCCCTGGTTAATTTAATTATTTTACTCAGTTTGATTTTTTTATTCACAGGAAAATGTTTTTATTTATATTAAAGCGGCTCTCTGGAGCATTTTTCTCTGTATCAAAGTTTTCTAAATGTTTTAAATGATATTTCAGGTCTAAACTATAATCTATGGGTTGAGTTCCACAACATCTGTCATTCTGATGAAGACCCTCCTTCCTCCTAGAGACCCCTTTCCATTTTTTCTTGCGGCCGACATTTTTCAGCCAATGAAATTCAAATGTCTGCGTTCTCTCAACATGCACGCGCATCGACCAAACCTGTACCAGTAGGGGGCGCTGTCGTACAGGACGCTTCGTGTGTTTCTCTGCCGTCTCAGCCGTTCACTGAGGACTCACGGCTCATTTCTACTAAAAACCTACCCATTCCCCAGATAAAGATGGATTTATTTTTATTTTTAAACCTTTCACCTCACAGAATGGCAAGGCTTGACAGGGTTACGCGTTTATTTTGGTCAGAAAGTTCATCCAGGGCCGAGTCAAGTTCAGCTTCAGAGTCCAGCAGCAGCTCTCTGCTAACAGAGCTAATATCAGAAGCAGCAGGGACAGAGAGGGCTCATCAGACCCTCGTAGTATTTTTGGAATAAGATTATGAACTGTGAGTGATTAAACCCTACACATTGAGCTGTACAGCTTATGCCCGAAGTATATGCGCTGTGTGCACGCGCGCACACGCGACCGGACGCGCGTGTCGAGATGTTTTGAGGAGGAGCCTTTGGACGCTAGATTCAAAAACTGCTCTCTTGCTGAAATAATCCAGAGTGCAGCTTTAAATGTACCACCTCAGCAGTTTTAAAATGTCAACAATGTTGGTTTGAAATTACCATCTTGTAGTAACCCCTCCTGCCTTTGTTTTGCAAATATACCATTCCTTTTGAACACTCACACAAATTTATTCGCAAAAGCCATTAGCTTATCTATGGGAGCCCAAAGTGTAACATAAAAGCCTCTTGTTCTTTGGGGGGGGTCTGGTCAGGCAGGAATGTGGTCAGGCAGGATTTGGGTTTTTGAGTTTTTTCAATGCATAGAAATTCTAAAGCCTTGAGCCATTAGTTTGAGTATAAATGTAAATATTTGTACTTCATTATTTGAAGGCTCTGGGTTTTACTGATGGTGCGTTCACGCGCACCTCAAAAAATGAGGACATAGCAGATAAACTGAATTTTGGAAAGAAATTAGGCGGATAAATACTTGTAGGACACCTCTGCCATCAAGTATGGATGGAGCTTGTGGGTCTGAGGAAATTAGTCAGCTATGGCATAAACATTATTATGATCTGTTTAATTGTGTTAAGAGTCACCCTCCTGTTATTGATAATATAGAGAATAGCAACGGTGTAACAATCCTGGCCCAAGAAGTCTATGACATAGTGATGAAATTAAAGGGTAACAAGTCATGTGGGCATGATAAGATATCAGCAGAGCATTTAAAGTTTGCAAGCAGGAAGCTTTACCCGCTGCTGGCTCTCTGTTTTACTGGGTGTTCAGGAATTCATGGTGTTTTACCACAGTCTATGCTGTCTGTGGTCATAGTACTAATCATTAAGGACAAAACTGGCAAAATAAACAGCAAAGAGAACTACAGGCCTATCGCTCTAGCCAGTACCCTGTCCAAGGTTCTGGAGAGGGCTCTTTTAACACGTCTGGAGGAGTTTGTGATTACATCAGATCATCAATTCGGATTCAAACCAAAACTAGGAACAGACATGTGCATTTTTGCCTTAAAGGAAATTTTGGATCTGTACAGCAGGCATAACACATCCATATTCACATGTTTTATTGATGCTTCTAAAGCCTTTGATCGTGTTAATCATGAAAAATTGTTTGTTAAACTGCTCAACAGGAATGTACCTAAATATTTAGTGAGAATTCTAGTTTACTGGTACAGCCACCAGTCCATGGTTGTTAAGTGGGGGAATTTGGTGTCCCCTCCTTTTACTGTCTCTAATGGAGTACGACAAGGCAGTCTTCTGTCCCCTTGTCTTTTTAATGTGTCCATGGAGGACCTGTCCAGACTGCTGAGTCAATGCAGGACTGGCTGCCAGGTTGGGAATGTCATTTTAAATCATTTGATGTATGCAGATGATCTTGTAATCTTCTGTCCATGCAGTGCCGGTTTGCAACAATTATTAAGAATCTGCTCTCAATATGGTCTGGACTTTGACATCAAATATAATGCACTGAAAAGTACCATTATGATTGTGAGGAGCAAGGAGGACGATAAACTCATTTTCCCGGACTTCTTTTTATCTGGCAGCATCATTCAGGCCTGTAAAGAAGTCAAATATCTTGGGCACTACATCACTGCTGACCTGTCTGATGATAGAGATATTTTCAGACAGTGTTGCATGCAGTATGCACAGGCAAACATGCTCATTCGGAAGTTCTCTAGGTGCTCCATCTCGGTTAAGCTGGCACTTTTTAAAGCATTTTGTACACCCATGTACACTGCCCATCTGTGGAGGAATTACAGAAGAAGCAGTCTGTACAAGCTCCAGGTGGCATACAATGATGAACTGAGGCTGCTGTTAAAGGTACCTCGCTGGAGCAGTGCCAGCCAGCTGTTTATGTATGCTGGTATTCCCACCTGTGCTGCTACGCTCCGAAACCTAATGTACAGATGTATGTGTAGACTGAGGGACTCAGAAAATGATATTATTTCTACTTTGTCCACAGCAAAACAAAGCTCGATTCGCTTATTTTCTAAATTGTGGAAACACTGGCACTGCTGCTTGTATGTTTGATTATTCTGTGGGATTTTATCTGTTTTTAACTTTTATCCCAATTTTTATGTTTTTAATCTTGTGATGTTTTAAGTCTTATGCTTTTATTTCTTTTATTCTTTTTACCGGCTTACTTTTTTACTATTTTATACTATGGACCTTACTGTGTCTGGAATAAAGTTGATGATGATGATGAAACTATGAGATGATTGACTGGATAAACGCCGAGTTGAGTGTTAGAACAGTTCGCCCCCGCAGCTCTACGGGGAACGAGTTACAAAGACAGAAGTCGTGCTAGGAAACCTCCATTAAACGAGACGCAAACGAGCGCTCACTCGGCACGTGCGCACGCACACACATACGGTGTGAGCGGCGCCATTGTCGAGCCATGCGGCGTTGAAAACGCACTTTCCCATCTTTTAACGACAAGCTGTCGAAATATCCAACAAGGATTATTTTATCCGCGAACAACACGCTAGCTACACTGGCCGTCTGGCGAGCTGAGCATTTCCATACATTTCCGGTGTTGTTCTTCTTCGTGTGATTTGCAGTACCGCAACTGGCTTCCGGATATCAGAAAGTTAAAAAAAACACGGAGTTTTACTTAGCGTATCTGACCAACAATTGTCGGGAATAAAATTTTAGACTTGACCTAATTAAATTTTAGACATTGGACGACAATTTGGACGTTTTTTAGGCCTAAAATTTAACGTTTGAAATTTTAGACATTTTTCAGTCTTTTTAGTCCTCCGTGGGAACCCTGAATGGGATCTTGTATTTTTTTCTTTTGAAAAAGTAAGTAAAAACATGCTTTTGTCCAAATGAAGGTGATTTATGGTTCATTTTTTACAGGTCAAGTAGCCATTAGCCCTCAACATTAGTACAATGTGAAATTTACAGCCAATCCATGTGATCGGTATCAGTGATCGATTCAGTAGCAAAAAATGTGATAATAAAAATCAAAGTGAAAAGTATCAATGTAGTAATTCATTAAAATAGTAAGGAGCTTACCAAGTTAGTAGTATCGGTCTCTGTAATCTCTGTGTCTTTCTCGTTCTCGTGAGCGCTCTTTGTCCCCGTCTCCACTCCAGGAACGATCTCTGTGTCTTCGAGACGTCCCTGCACTTTCCCTGTTGTAAGAGCCATCTCTCTCACGTTCTCTGTATCGCTCTCTGTCACGCACGTCTCTATCACGGCCTCTGTCCCGGTCTCTGTCTTTCCCTTTAGAACGGCTGCAAAAAAAATTGCAAAGTAAAATGTTGTTTGATTAATTTCAGCTTCTGTAAAAAGAAAGAAAAACAAACATTGTCCCAACTATACAAACCTGCTGTCACAGTCGCCCTGAATAGAGACTAGACAGTCCTTGAGTGAAGTGACCAGAGCCTGGCAGCGTCCATCTCCATACACTCTGGACTGCTTAATGATGGCAATCGCTGTTAATAGCGTCTCCATGGCCATACGCAGGTCTCCTGCATGAGAAATTCCGGAGATGAGACAGTTCGGGAAGTTGCTTTTAGGAACTTGAAAGTTCTTGGAAGTCTTGGAAGTGTGTATTTACAATTTGGTTTGTATTCTATATTATTACTGCCACACTCATAATTAGGGAGAGAGGAAAAGAACCATTAGGATGAGCACATTTTGATTTTCACTCCCATCAGGGAAAGTTAGCAATAATTCTTTCTTCATATGATTTATAAGGTTCTGGCCTGAGTGCTTTAATCGCAAAACCTGATCAGCTGGACTCACCAGCTGTTGCCCCAGACACAGCCTTGGTGATTGCACTGCTGGCAATAGTTCTGTTTCGGTTCATCAGTTCCTCAAAATCTCCATCTGTATTTTGAGATGGCTTTCTGTAAAAAAAAGTAAAAAAAAAAAAAAAAAAAGCAAGAAATTTGTTATAATGAACAATCTTTTCTTCTTTAAGCATCAACAATCTATAGGTTTTGATCTATATCACAAAAAACTGTATGGCTTAAGAGACTGATAACAAAATGTGGTCTTACGTTTGTTGGCTGTGTGGTTGGTGGCTGTGCCCATCTGGTGCACCACTGAAGAAAGGAGGACTCATGTGAAAACTGGGAGGTGGTTGGACAGGCGTCTGCACAGGATTGGGAGGAAACATATGAGGTGGCATGAGTGGAGGCATCACCGGTGGCATGTGTGGGGGGAACAGTGGAGGCGGCTGAGCAATAAACAAGTTTGGCCTTGGAGGAAAACTGTTAGCAAATGAATGTGGTAGGAAAGGTGGAGGTACAGGGGGTTGCTTAGATTCTTGTGACGGTATTGATGTGGAAGTCTTTTCTGTGGAATCAGACACTTTAGAATCTGAACTAACACGTAAGGGCATACCTGCATAGAAGGAAAAAAAAGTGTGTAAAAGACAATATAGTGACATTTTGTGATGCAATGTATTGTCTGCCATATCTTGTTGATCTTACGTTTGTTTGCAACATCCTCAAACACAGAAAGGTTCTGGTGAGTGGCAAAGCGACAGTGTAAGTGTTCCCCATTTATATGACATTGTGGTATTTTTTCCAGTAATATTTTAAGCGACTCCTCTGATGATACCACCACTTCTGCAAAGCTGTAACACATAGAAACGACAGCAACTCATTGAATATATGTTTATGAATGTAAAACAATTAATTAGTGACTTTTTTTAAATATTTACCCTCTTGACTGGCCATTGGCTTTGTTTTCAGCAAATTTGATTTCTGTAATGTCCCTGACACTCAGTTTTCGGGCCATTGTTAAGAGTTCCTCATCAGATGTCCACTGCAAGTAGAAGCAGATTTGGGGGAGGGAATGGCAAAATGAAAGGGGGAGATGCTGTATAAATTGATTTTTATAAACAGAAAAACACAGAAACTTAAAGACTGCTATCACAAAGCAAATTGGGGGTTACACAGACTTAATGCTAGCTGCTCATCCATCAATAAAAACAGCTTGTTATAACAATACATTCTAAAGACTGCTGTTTATTATGTAACCAAACTAACCATAGATCATGTGCTAAAATTAGTTACATATCAAGACATGTATATAATTCAAAACCTATTCTGCAATCCTGCAATTTTTAGAGGCAAAATTACAAATTATATTAGGATCAATTTAATGAAAATTACTTAAGACCTTAGAGCAGATATTTTGTTATTGCTCAAAATTAATTAAAATTGATACATTTAACAAATAACTGTGTTGTTAGTCCCTATAAATCACAGATATATTTTGTTAATTTAATGTTTGATACTTTGGATGTGCTTATAGCGCTGATGGGAAAACCGTAATTTTGCCTATTTGGATGACAAAAGAAACACACCATTGTGAAATGTAAAAATGTAATACCGGTAACTGTGAAATCAAAATAATAAAACTCAAAACATATTTTGTCATTTTTGCACATGGTCTCTAATTGACACTACTGCAATGTCAATAGCTGTAAAGAAACTAAGAAAACAATTAGCTTGTGTTCAGGTAGAGCTGAAACACAGCAGAGTGAGGAGGGTTGTTTACAGTTAATTAATCAAGTTCATCTTTTTATCAAGAGTTCAACATTAAGTAGGTTGTACTTACCCAAGGGAAATTCCCAATATATAAACAGAGTCTCCTCTGAGAATTTCCTTCTTTTTGTGTTTTTTCATCTGTTGGTTTATCCTCTTTTTTTACTGAATCTTCCGTAGGGGTAGTCTTCTTGTCTTTATCAACCGAACCAGTCAGTACAGCATCAAACAGATCATTTGCTTCTGAGTCCTGTGTGTGAAAGTATCATTAATAATAATAATCTAATTCATTCTGTAGTCTTTCTTTGAATGCACATCACCTGCATACACAACATAAACGGTAGTTAAAACATTTTAAATTGTTGTTTTTTTTTATTATTATTGAATGTTATACATTATAATTTGGTAAATTTTTAAATCCAATCTCTCGGTTTGATTAAAACAAACTGATCTGGCCGTTTACGTGATATAACTCGCATTTAAATTAGTAGGCACTGTCCTGAAAAAGCAATTGTTTTGATTTTTGACACATAAAATATGCGATGATGTCAGACTTACCTCGTCGTTTGGGTAAATGTCGCTGTATAAATCAATGTGGTCATTTTTAGAGGAGCTTGGTCCGGCTGCAGGTCGTGCAGCAGCCATCCTGTGGGCCTCAGATGCCCTACTGCTGGCGCGGGAGCGTTTTTGTTTATTTGTCTTCTTTTACCTGTTTAGATTGCACAAACGCATTTAGCATATTACCGGTGCACACCAACAACTTTATTTAAAAATTATATGCAATGTAAACGCCCTTTTAAGCTAACCGTTAACGATCCGCTCAGGTCTCCAAAAAAACAAAACTGTAGCTAACACAAAATACAAAAAAAATCAAAAATTGTACGGAGTAGTTATTAAATTAGGCACTATTTTCACCAATAAATGCACACATAACTAGATTCACTCTATAGCATCTTCGCTGCCTGATGGGCTAATGCTCGTTTCAGTGAAAACAGAAGTGCGCAAGTAAAAATTACCCGGTCGAGAACAACAATCAGTTATTTAGTTCCTACAATTAAATTTATATCAAATCCACTCACTTATAAAATGTCTGCGTTTTTTTAAATACAAAAATTACACAATAACTCGTAACCAATTGACGCTGGTGAGACAAGCATTTTTCGTATGTAATTACACGTCTCTGTTATTTTAGCAAAAAACCCCAAAGCATGTTTGCAGTCGGAAGTTTTCCGTGTGCAACCCAATTGTGACGTAACACCGTTTACTTGCGCTATCGTGGGGGAAGAACGATCTTTTATTTAGTCTACCCACCGTTACAAGAGAGGACTTCAATATGTTGTCTGCTCTTGTTGCGAAAAGAGTGAGTTTTTGTTTGTTCTTTGCATTTGTGTCGGGTAAAAATGTGAAACCAGTTTGTTGGCAGGTCTCAGGAGGTAAAGCTCTAACGTAGCACGACGTGCTTATATTTTGTAATAGTAGTTATTATTAAGCTTCCTGGTTGAAGGACATTTGCACGTTGTGTGTGTAATGGTAGAGGTTCGAGTACAATGTTGTGCCACCGATAATAAACACAACAATGTCTACACCCACATGTATACACCTTTAGCTTTTAAATGTATTTTAAAGCAAATTTCAAAAAGTCAAAACATGCATTAGTAGCCATTTTCTAAAACATGCAATGTTTCAGCTGGTATGATGTATTGCCAACAAATACGACAGGGAGAGCTACATAATTTACGGGGGTCAAACAAATGTGAAATATATAGATGTGTTTCATTTTTGGGAGTCAAATCGCGGTGACCAGTTAGAATTTAGTAAATCATCTTTAGTAAATCTTATCTTTGGAAAAAAAGAAAACAGTTGAAATCTCAGTTAGTATTATGATACACAGAGGACTGGCATATGCAGTGCATAATATGAATTCTCTGGTATAGCAATAGATAATATGTAAATATTTTTTGTGTGTATATTTTTATATATGTTTATTTATTTATTTTATCAGTGTTAGTTTTTTCAGTTTTTCTTTCTTTTTTAACACAATTGGAATTTGCAAGTCACAGAAACAAATAAAAATCATTCAACATTTTTTACCACATTTATCAGAAGAAGAAATACTAGACAAAGTACTTGTATAAAGACATGTTTTTGTTTACTGTCAGCTGATTACAGGGATTTGCCAGGCAGCACGGAGACCAGCCATCTCAGGGATGGTATCATCACGTGGTTACCGTGGAGACACTCCCGATGACACCAGGGTTGACCTGATTGAGATCCCATTGCCCCCTTGGGTAGAAAAGATAGATGAGCCTATTGACATTAAGAGACGTCGTCTTGTTTATGAGAGTCGCAAGAGGGGCATGTTGGAGAACTGCATATTGCTCAGGTGTCCGTACGCTGTCTTTTCTTTGTCTTAACTGCCTGCCAACTAACTTTTAAACTGAGTTAATGTTTTAAAGATTTACGCAGCTTTATTTATGTAGACACACGTACAAAAAACCTGATTTGAAACCTAATAAATGCCTCATCTCTTGCAGCCTTTTTGCAAAGCAATACTTGAATACAATGACCTATAGCCAGTTGCAGCAGTACGACAGGCTGATAAATGAACCAAGCAACGACTGGGACATCTACTACTGGGCCACAGGTGAGAAAATAGTTCTATTTGCTTGACAGGTTTTCCTTAGACAAGCGACTTCTTTTCTGTAGGGTCACTTGGTGTTTTTAAGTTTTCTCACTGCAGTTTTTTCCACCATGGCGTGCATTAAAATGTTGTGGATGCAGCCTTTTCTGTGTGTGCTTTTGAAATCTAGATTACTTCACTAGCTGAGATTTAGAGGGGAAAAAAAAAACCTCAGAAAGCATTCAATGCTATCTCCAAATGTTTAGTCATCGCTCATTGTCTGTACTTTTATTACTACTCACACTTCTATCATTGCTTTTAGCATTATTAGTTGCAATAATATATGGGTTTTGTGTAAAGAAGCCAAATCAAACATGCATCAAAGTAACAAAAAGTAAATGAATGGGCACCAGGAAGTCGCCTCACTTGTACTGAAAAAAGTGATCTTGAGGCTTAACAAAAACAAACAAATATACCATTGGTAATAAATCATTTATTTAAATAATTTCTATTTTCAAAATGACAAAACAGAATTTTTGAGGGTATATAAATGGCTTGGTGTGACTCCTGCTAGTCTCTTCATCTTGTGTCACCATCTTTGTTCTCTGGTTCCAGAAGCTCTTCCCACTCCTGATGTCTACCAAGGAGAAGTCATGGACCTCCTGAAGGAGTTCACAAAGAACAAAAACCATGAGCAGAGATTTGATGCACCCAGCTTGGAGTATCTGGAAAAAGAAAGGCAATGAGGTGGTTATTTATCCACTGGACATTCTCATAAACCTATTGAAGGAGGGGTTACAGAGTAAACATGAGTGCAAAGAACTACCAGAAAAACTCAGTTTTGAAGCAAAATTTGCAAAATATTTTGCAATGAAAACATTCTCCACCAGTTTTCATCAAATAATTCAGCTGGAAAAGGTGCACCTACCAGGTGTAGTTGACCTTTAAAGATTAAAATAATAATCAGATAGAGACTGTTATAATCAAACAAGAGGAATGTGTTTTAAATAACTGTAATTAATGTATCATATATGTGTGATTTATCAATTAATTAAAACAGCTTTTTGTGTGAGATTCATACTGATTAATCAAGCTATTCCAAATAGATACTTGAATATGGGTATTGTTTCACTACTGGCCAAGACCAACCTGCAGCATGTCATCAACTCAGCTGGAAAGATGATTGGCTGCAACCCCTCATCCCTCCAGGAGCGGTACAATTCCAGGACCCGGAGACCTGCATCCAGGATTGCAGCTGACCCCATTCACATAAAATTAGTGATTGCAAAAATATTCATCCACCTTCTCTTGAATCATTTCATCCATTGTAAGGAGGAGCCTATCTGCAGCAGTCATGGCGGCGAGAGGCAGGGGACACCATGGACAGATCACAAGTCCATCAGTCATAAATATTCACCACCTTTAATGTGACTGACCTAATTTAACAGAAGTCCAGCCAATTGGTGCTGGTAGTCTCACCATTAGTGGAATAGAGGTCATCTGAGTGCAGTGACTGTAATAATAATAATAATACATTTTATTTAAGGCGCCTTTCTAAAAACTCAAGGTCACCGTACATTAAAAACAAGAAATTTCAAAGCATTAAAACAGACACAGAAAAACATCAAAACAGAATTAAAACATCGATCAAGAACTAAAAGATAAGATTGATCACAATGAATAGGCAGTTTTAAACAGGTGAGTTTTGAGCTTAGCTTTGAAGTGATGGAGAGAGGTGGTGTTTTTGAGGTCAACCGGTAAGGAATTCCAGAGGGACGGTGCACGGACTGTGTTTCAAGTGATTGTAATATAAAGACACCTGTGTCTGGAAGGTCCATTTACTGGCTAGTCAGTATTCCTGGCTACCACTACAGCATGAAGACAACAACGCTCCAAAAGAAAAAGCTAGTAGGGATGGTTACAAAAAAAATTCTTCTTTTAGAATTCTAGACACAACCTTGTAAAGGTTGAAGGAAAATGAATGCAGTAAAATCCTGGAGGACAATTTGATTTCATCTGCAAGAGAACTACAGCTGTGGAGAAGATTTATTTTCCAGCAACACAATGACCTGAAGCAGCTAAAGCTACACAGAAATGGTTTGACGACGACACGGTGGATGTTTTGGAGGGACCCAGTCAAAGCCTAGACCTCATTCTGATGTAGAATTTGTAGCTGGACTTGAAAAGGGCTGATCCCCACGCAACCTGACAGAACAGTTTTGCAAGGAAGAACGGACTAGAACTGTCCAGATGTTCAACCTGGTAGAGACTTGTCCACACAGACTCAGTGCTGTGATTGTATAGCCAAAGGTGCATAAATACTGAAGGGGGTATATTTATGCAATTACATATTTTACATTACATATTTTTATTTGATCATTATTTTGTAGAATCAATTTCACTTTGATATTAAAGTGTTTTTGTTAAATAAATAAAAAACTGCCTAGCTATAAAGCTTTTTCAGATTCTGTGCATCTTGCTCATATTTTGGCTTATTTAATAAATGATTCTATAGTCTTATTTTTTTTCTGCTTGTATTGTGTGACTCATGACGTCCATGCTATTCAACATAGGAGGATCACATGACTGGAGGGTGCCATGACTGTCAGAAAGCAGTGTGTTACATAATGAAGGTTGCATGCAGTAACATTTTATGACACTAGGGGGCAGCAGATTGCTTTAGTTCATGTGTCAATTTTACCTGCTTATCTGGGTGTTTTGAGACAAATGGTTCATGTTGAACAATTAACTGACATATGTTATAGGTTCATTGCCAGGTATTATAAAATAAACATAAAGTTATATGAATTAAAATGTAAACTTGCAGAAAAGTAGGAGCTTAAATTGTGGAAACAAATCTTAAAAACATAAGTAAAAAGATTAAAAACATTATACAAGAACCTACTGTTACAGAATGAGTCACTTTGGATGAAAAATAAGATTTAAAAGTCACGATTTGTTTTCTTGAGCTGTCACACTTGATCACCAGGTAAACGAAATACCTGCCTCGTTAAAACCTTGTAACCAAGGTTATTTTTCTTCTTCTTCACCACAGGATCAGCATGTGTTGACTACAGGGAACACTTCTCGTCCGGCTGTATGTCATGTTGGTTCAGTCAAACCTTGTACTGATTGCAGAAAGGAGATGCCCTCTGGTCAGAAGATGTGCACAGAATTTTAAAAGAGATGACAAGCCAGCTTGTGTACGTCCATAGAATTATAATGGAGACATGATCCTCGGTCAAGGTGTTACACAAAGCAGGACGACGCCATGGGCGCTGGAGCAAAGATTTATCTGTGTTTTATGGCTCATTTACTTGTAAAGTAGAATATAATGACCTTCGATGTTAGTTGGGTTTTTTTTTTCTGGTTCTCTTCCTGTCCTAAAATAGAGCAAGATGATGTCAGAAGGGTTCCCCTCTGTGTTTACTTTGCTCCTCGGCCATCTGTTTCACCATTAGTTACTGGTGGAAATTAACCAGATTATTTACGCAAAAGTGCTTTGTCTCAGAACAAATAAGAGGCAATTTACAGAACCCCCTATTAAGACACAATTAAAAGTTATTTCTGGATTTCATTGTGTTCATTTGATAAACCCACCTATTTATCATCTGATACTAAACATCCTTACATCCTAAACATTATTTCTAGTTCTTAGTTGTGGCTGTCACAATTTCCCACTTTACAAAAAAAGAGAAGAAAAGAAAGGATATTAGGATCCCACACACAGGGGAAGCACAAAGCATGTCTTTCTATGTCTGAGGCTTGTTTAGAGTGTTTATTCAACAGTTTCCCACGCACACCCACTGTGCCTATCTGTAGCCCAGTGCTCCTGTCATCCTCCGCTGCAGCTTCCTGTGTCGTGACAGCTCTCCGTTTTATCCTCAGCGCTGCTTCCATGGAAGATCACACTCACGTGCTTTTCTTGCCTTATTTCACTTCTTCATGTCCACCTATTGGTATGCTGGATGCTTGAACAAAAAAAATCTGCTTAACAGTATATTGTTGAATTCTCTCTATTGTGATTACAAACTAAAAAGTTTGTCTCTAAGATTTCATCTGGTTTTAAAGATGCATTAAAACAGAGGCAGGACATGATGTTTCCTTATAGTTTCCTTTCCTTAAAAGGTACTTTTTCAGATTTGCAAAGTACTGCAGAAACCTATATTGTAATTTATGCTGTCTTGCCATGCATCTGCTGCTCCATGCTTCAATAAATGATATGCAGTTTTCTTCAACACCTTTGATATTGTAGCTGCCAGCAAAAACACAGAGATATGATGTGAAAACATGTGATACGTTGCGATACAACACAAATGATTTTTGGTTTGACTTAATATTTCATAACCAAACTGTGAGTTTAGAACTTTTGGTGCAAGCTGTGCTTTAAAAATAGTTGGTGTCAATTTTACAACATAGATAATAAAGTTTTACATCTGAAAATGTACTAGCCTGAAAGACTGCATGAACAAAAGCTCTAAACCAGGGGTGTCCAAACTTTTCAACATGAGGGCTGTAAGTCCTCAAGGGCCACAAAAGTTATAATAGAAAAAAAGCAAAAGATGGTTTAATTTACTTGTTCTGCTCACAAATTGATTATAAATGCAATATTTTAAGGAACAGTATCTTTGTCAGAACAACACGTACAGGGATCTTGTACATTTGACTCAATAATAAAAAGCATCAAATTCACTGGATCTGATTGGTCGACTGTTTTTAGGTTTCTAGAAACTGAATTTCCATCCATTCTCAAAAACAAGCCCATATGGAAAGCATTCAGTCAATGACCTGGGTCTTTCTTCAGACATGTTGCTGGATCTAGTCATGTTTTATGAACACAAGTCTGCTTTTAGTAAAAGTCAATGAGGGTTTGTGGTTCTTTTTACCAGAAAATTAAATTATCCCAATATCTCTTAAATTGTCTCAAGAAAAAATAGAATCCTTTGATTGGATGGAAAATTTAGCATTTAAAAAGATTTAAATTGATCTGTTTTTTGTTTGTTTGCTGAGTCTGATGTTAGTAAAAATCTAAAAAGACAAGCATGTCAGAAAGCATCTCTCTGCATTAAAATCCTGCAGGATTAAATTATATCATTTTAAAAATGCAGTTTAGGGCCCCACAAAATCACTCTGAGGGCAGCATTTGGCCCCCGGGCCGCACTTTGGACATGCCTGCTCTAAACTGTAATGTGTTGCAATGATAGAGATTTGGGAATTTTATAATTTATGCTGGAAAAAAATCAACTGGAGAGTGGGGAGTTCAAAATGATCAAGGCTAGAAACTGATATGGAATCAAGCAGAAGTCTGAAAGCCATTATCAAGAAAACTAGTTAAATTTAGCTAAAAAAATAAAAACACTAAAGAAAATGGGATAAACCCACTGGTTTTATATGAGCTATTTCCTGCCCTTTAGTTTGATCTCATGTATCCCCATGTTATTTTTAAAACACAGTACAAAGACTCACATCCATAAAGATATGAGTGCACACGGCACAGGTAATAAGCGCATAAGGCTTTTGCCTTTTTCAGCAGAGCTAAGAACCATACTCAAAATGTCTAAATCAACATAGAAAACAATTCGGTTTAAATGATCGTCACGTTCTCCAAATATTTCATATCTCCAAAATAATGCATTTCGGAGCAATTTTATATGTAAATTTTTAATAAAAAAATATATTTTTGCTAATATTACAATGTCAAATTGATCTAAATTATACTCAGAATGCAAACTGTTCTTTTTTTCACACATGTGACCTAATGTAAAAAAGAAGCCTCTGAAAAATACATATCAGGACCAGACCAGAAGAATATTTGTTTTATATACACATTTATATTATTATATACACTGTACAGGTTAAAAAAAATAAACAGCTGATATTCAACATTGTGCACCCCACAGATGTGTGACTACAAAGAGAGAAGGGGGAGTGAAACCTGGGGGAGAGGGGGTCAGTGATACCAACGACAGACAGATATCAAACAACCCCAATTAATACTCATCTTTTTTTACATACAGGACACATCACGATTATTTGTACAGTTTCTAAATTAAAATGTTGCTGGTTAACCTCTCTTTAGTTTCAAGCAGTGCCTTTAAAGAATGCCCAAAGACAGAAATGTGAGCTTGTCCAGTAAACTTTACCAGAGTGTGGTATTTGGCCAGTGAAGAGCTTAGAAATGTACATTTTAGTTAAATACCCCAAACCCTGACTTATTTTCATTCAACATTTAGGTTGCATTGACTTTCACGAAGCCTTTGGAATGTAATGCTTTGTCAGCAATATTCAGAATAATCCCCAGATCACCGCACCGGGCCATCAGGACCGACAGACGACTCTGTTCCTGCTAATTTTAGGATGCTCCAACACTCTGCTCTGACCTGAGAGCTAACGCTGATGCAGAGGGGTGATGATTATCTCACGTGTCACCTTTTTTTTTTTAAACCCCCCCTCCTTTTCTGATGCTCACATATGGTGAAGAGCGAGGTGTGGCAGGGTTGACAAGGTGCATACCGAACACTTTGTGCCAGGAAGCATGTGTCCACGATGGGGGAGTTTTGGGGGAGTGCCAGCTGAGATTTTTTTTAACCAGATCACACAGGATGGGTAGGGCATCCAGGACAAAAATGTAAAACTTATTTTTTTCTCGCAGCCTTCTTTTTCAGCTCACATGTCCGAGATTTGCCTCTCAAACCACACACACACACACACACACACACACACACACACACACACACACACACACACACACACACACACACACACACACACACACACACACACACACACACACACACACACACACATTGGAATAAAAGCAAAAACCCTGCTATGAAGAGAGGTTTGTTCCAGCATTTGTTGTCAAAAAGTGCAGTGAGTTTTATAAAAATTTATAATCTTAAAAAAAAACAAACCAACACAATAGTTTTTTTACATTTAAATTCATAAAGAATAAATCAGTAAACAATGCTGCTCTGTGTTAAACCGGCAAATTAAAACTTAGTGCAGATGTACACACAGGGATCCACTGTAAACACAATCACACAAAGTAAAGTCCAAATACTGACGCTCACACACAGCATGCAAACACACACCCAGTAGACATAAAACACAGCGCGGAATGTAAAAGTACTCCCGTCCTGTCAGACATCATTAATCCCATTTGTTTTCATTCATGTGATCAATACCTGCTCATATTAGAGTGGATGGAGGTCACACACACACACACACAGGCAGTAAAACAAACACCAGTCACTAACATTGAGTTCATAAAGTCCAGGCATCACAGTATTCTGTGCATTTATACATGGACACGTTGGATTAAGTTTCCTAAGTTAAGTACTTTCTTGACAGCTTACCTCTTTCCCATTCATAACCTTTAAGAAAATGGTCAGTTCACCCAAATTACAAAACTAACTTAATGTGTATTTATTTGTTTCCTTTCTTTCCTGAGCAGTTTGATCACCGAGTGTCCACGCAGCCATGCAGACATTAAAGTGATCAGTTCCCAACTTTTACAACAAAAGCAGTTCTTAGTTTTTGCTGTGAGGTTTTTGCTTCCAATGATGCCACTCTGTGCAGCTTTTGTCCCTGGTGTTGATATTTGTAGTCCTTCCTGCATTAATGACATGTATAAGTGGGGGGGATGAAGGTTTAATCACCTTGATTTAAGAGGAAAACTGGACCTCAACAACATGATTATCAAAAACAAGAACAGGGAACTTGAGTTAAGGTTTTTATTTTCTGTCAGGAAGCAGAAGTGGCAGCATGCCATCATCTTCTAACCAGCTGGATTCTTGTTAGATGCACATGACTACGTTCATATAAGAACCATCTGCTTCATCACATTGATCAAACTGTGCAGCTTCTTTTAGGCTTTTTTCTGCTCATTTGGTTTTTGATTAAACTGGCTGTAAAAAAATAAACTGTTTGCTCAGGATTCAGTGTTTGGTGCATGTAAGGAGAAAGATCAGAGTCTTTGTGGATATTATTTGATTATTCTAATTTATTAAAAATAGGATCTCTTATTTTTACATTATGGTATACACATGAGATAATTCCCTAGATTTAATATTCTAACTTTCCTGGTGGACCAATATCTTACATTTAAATTGACACTTTTTGGTTCATCAGCTCTGATCAAACAATCAGACTTAAGGGATAGTTCACATCTTTCAACATGAGGTTATGATGAACAGTTATGAGTAATCTTTACTTATTGTTAGACCAGTTGTCTTACTGTAAAACTACTTTAATCAAAAACAAACCCCAGCAGTTTATGCAAACCTTTAGATTATACATTTTACATTTCATGATTATTCTGGCAGAATTGTTTTAAAATTTCAGCAAGAAATGCCACAGTACCTCTAATTTCTGCTGCAAATAACCACAGAATTCTATATAATTAAGCATGTAATCAAAAATTCATGCAGCATAAAGGTTGATGAACTGCCCTGAATTTTTAAGACATCCAAAACATTTTGTAAATGGCCCCATTCAGACTAGCCTTTACTGCCTGGTCAGAACTTCTTTAAACTGAGGTTATTCAAAGAACTATCAAGTTTAACTGTTTCACAAAACCCCACTTCAGAATTTCAAGAACTAGGTTTACTGATCTGATTCTATTTTAGTGGGATTGTTTTTGTAACAGATTTGTTTTTATTGATCTAATTGCATCTGACAGCGTGCAGCACTTTGGTCAAAGTCGTGTGTTTGATTGTAATACATGCATAAACAAACTTTATTATCTTTTTTTCAGGCCTCCCTAAAAAAATATACCAAAACTTTAAAAATCAACAATAAAAAAATAAATCAATGCATTGAAATGAAATGCATTATTTGGATTGCAAAAAGACATAAATGCTTTTCACATTTTGACAACTTAAAACAATGTGGCCACAATGTGTTTTGGTGTTTTATAGGATGACACATTAATCTGTATTTTATAGGGACAGCCTCTTTATCTGATTTAATTTATGACATAAACAGTAATTATTAATATAAACAAGACCGTTCTGACTGTAATTTGAGTGGACTGACTCTACATTTAGCTACTTCCATCGTGAATATACACCATCATGAGGGGAGCATTTTACCAAAAATATCTTTAATTTAGTTGATAATCTAAAAGTTTCCCTCACACACACACACACACACACACACACACACACACACACACACACACACACACACACAGACGGAAGCTGATTTTTCTGTGTCTGGAAGAACGAGTTGATTCTCTACGTTTCATTTAAAACCAAAAGCTAAGACTCTTCTTTTAGTCCATTGGGACTTTTGACACTTGCCTCATTAGACCAGTGCTAAATGTTCATATTCGTACCCTTCTTTTTTTTCTTTGTTAAAGAACATCATTTAGGATTACAGCACGTCACCCACATCACGCACAGACGACAAAGGGTTCCAGCCAGGGAGGAATTATTACAGTGGTTGAAGCAAAAAGTGAAAAAGATCAAACATAAAATCAACAAAAAGTTCCAGTCAGTTTTAAGCGCAGTCCATCACTCTTCTTCTGTTACCTGTGTCGGTTTCCTGACTCTTCAGGTGTTTAAGGATCGGTGGAGGTGGAGGGAGCAGAGTGGGAGCTCCGTATTGCAACATCAGGTGTGCAGGTGGAGCGTGGGTCCCACAGGTTGGTGACATCCACACTCAGGCTGGATCACAGTCCATCCTGCTGCCTCAGACTGTGTTCTGACTATCGGTTTGTTCCATTTTTGGTTGGTAGTTTGTATGCGTGGGGCAGCAAGAGGTTCTGCTCTGATGTTAGGACTCCAGGATTGGCTGACGTGATGGAAGAAAGATTGAGAGATATCCTGGGGAAGGAAAAAAAAGTACAAAAAGAGGGCGCAGGGAGGCGAAGACATCAAAGACATTTTTAAGTTCAGACAAATAGATATGAAGGAGTCAGGTAAAGATCAGATCTTGACTACGGGGTGAAATTTAAGGGTGGATTCAGGAGCGACGGGCAGGGAATATCAAAGAGGCCTGAGAACAAAGAGATGATACATGATCTACAGCCCAGTGCTGTGTTTAGGGAGAGGCTGATGCTGACTTCTGGGGGGAGAAGAAAACACTTTGGGCAGTTTTGCTGCTGCATGGGCCCCTTTAGGCTTTGAGAGAGTGCCACTGGGCCACGGCGGAGCGAGGGTGACTTATCATGTCCTTCCAGTGTTTTACCTCAGCGGGGCCGCTCTTCCATGAAAGATAAATCTGTAAGAAACAGAGTCAGCTTCTTTATTATAGGTTGATGTTATTTGTGAGGACCATTAAAAACAGCAAGAAAAGAAATATAGATCAAATATTCAAGTTTTTATCCATAAATATTTGTGAAAAAGGTTAAGGTTATTTATGCATAAAAAGATTTATAATTACAATATTTGCAATAATGAAAAATATTTTTTGCTTTAAATATTACAAATATAAACATTAAGAAATAATGATGATAAAGAAATGCTTGTTTTATCTGCATCTATAAACTCAAAAAATTTGTTTCATTATCCTCCTGAGACCTTGTGTCCTCCTGAAGACGTTGGCTTTCCTGCACTGTAATAGTTCATTTTGTTCAGCTTAGAACGTCTTTGTAATAAAAAAAAAATATATATATATAATTACTAATTGTTTAAAAACAATATTTGTTTTTCATGTTTGTGAGGTCCTACTAACCTAAAGTAATTAGGGCAAATTAAAAACAGAAACCAAACAAAGCTTATAGGACTTGAGAGCTTAAAACAACAGCAGCTCATTTTGACACGCTACAGACGAGCACACATCCATTAAGATTCAAGTTTTCTGTGTTTGTCTATGCAAGTAATGAAACTTTAGAAGAAGAAAAAAGAAGTTTAGTTTAACTATTTTTAATGTATTCTGCACAAAATTAAGGATATTTCTTTGCATCAAGTTTTTAATTTGTCTGAAAAAATAGTTTTAATTAATCCTACAAATAAACTTTTTGTGAAGTGACAATCAGAAGGCAGCTTTTGTTTACTGAGTGTGTTTTTGTGGTACCGCAATAACAACTAGAGAACTAGTCCTTTCTAGAGATGGTGTTTACCTTAATATGCATCAAAGTAGATGAGTTAGAAAGTGACTGAACATGTTACTCTGCTGGAGGAAACCAAGAAAGGAAAGTCAAACTGCGTGTGCTCATTTCAACACATTTCTGTGAATTTTATTCCTTTTTAATGTTTATTTTCATTTATTTGAACTGCTTGTTTGAATGTGTTGCCTCCTAATCAACCATTACTGCATTTTATAACCACAAAATGAAACATGACTCACCTAAGGGGCTTAGAAAACATTCAGACTGTTAAAGCTGTTTAGTTTTTTATTTTTCTGATGCGTGAAAGGTGAATGTAACCACCTTGATCTTTATAAAGGGTTTTTATAAACATCAAAGAAAGAAAAATGTGTTTCTCAGAATAATTCACCAACAGTTTGTGAAATTGTAATTTTGTCTAGAAAACTAAAATCTAAGAATTTGTTCTTTTGTATTAAATGTGCAGTCAGAATTCTGAGAATGTGAATTTCTAAAACGTCACCGATCTGAAGAAGCTGTTCTGTTTTTTAATCTACTGGTAACATTTAAATCTTTTTTTCACTGAATGTTAAAGGTTTTTCTAAATAGTTGGATTTTGGACAGTTAATCTTATTGAAATCATGTAAAAATGATCCTGCATTTCTTCCTTTTTCCATTGTGGAGGAATAGAGATGTAAAATGTGAACTTTCTGGTCTGTTTCGTGGTGCAGATCAATCTACTTGTTCCAGTAGGGGTCAGTAGAGACTGATTAATTTATCAGACGCTAATAGTCTGTCAGAGTCAAAAGAGGAGGAGAAGAAGAAGCAGGAAGAGGCGTAGAAGAGAGAGAAGGAGATACCTTTCCAATGACATCATTGCGACTGAGCCTGTCCTTGTCCATGACGGTGATAATTATGGTGGTCTCCCTCAACACGTGGGCAGGCACATCAAAGGGGAAGGACTCATTGAAAACAGGGTTCAGACAACGTTTCATTACCACCGTTTTCTTCTTCTCCACGCGTTTGTCCTTATGCATCAACCACACTTTTACATAGGGGTCTGAGAGAAAGGGAAATGTGGATGCAGCTTCATGAAATATCTCATTTCTGTGTCACGATTTATTAAATGAATGCTATTTCACAGAAGAGAACATAAAAAAGAGAAAATCTCATTTAGATTTGGAGGCAGTGAGTCTGAGGAAGGGCATGAATAAATGGCCATGAAAGACAAAGACACATTCATACCAGAAGTGCCTCCGATGTCCATGGCTTTGAGGTTGCGTGCTTTGATGATGCTCACAGTGATGGTGTTGGCTGTAGGATTGTAGCACAGGGACACCAAGAGATCCCCTCGACTCCCCTGCAAAAAAAAAAAAAAAAAAAAGTTTTTTGAATTTCTTTTTCTGTTTTGTTGCCTTCGGTGTATTTCTGTTTCCCTCTCGAGCTGTCTCTGTTTTCTCCATCTACCTGTCAGCCTCTCCATATTTCCTTCCCTCCCCCTCTCCCATCATCATCATCATGCTGCCACATCTCCCCCGAGAGCATCACAGCAGCCAGAAATGACATCACCTATTCTGTCCCATCTTCTCTTTCCCTTCATCTCCACCTCCCTCCTCTCTATTTATTCCCCCTCGTCTGCCTCCTTTCCCTGCTTCGCTTCCTTACTTACGCTGCCATCGCTGCACGGTTTCAGCTCCTTCCAGAACGTCTGCATGTTGGCCAGGTCCAGCTTGTTGAGGGGGATGGACACCTCTCCTATTGGGTCATTCCTGCTGAACCGATCATAGTCGAGAACCTGCAGGTACAGTGTCCTCTGAACCACCTTCTCATAGGGAAACCCTGAGAAACAGCACAGCATGTCAGAGTGATGCAGTAAAGTGCATGAGCTGGGGGGAAAGCCTTCACCATCATACCTTCAAACAGGAAGGTCTCGTTCCAGTGGGGGTTCAGATTCTTCCTCTTTACTTTGGTCTCCAGTTTGTGCTTCTTGTCTGGCAGCAGGTAGATTTTGACAAATGGATCGGAAGTGCCAGAAAAATCTTTCGCAGGTAAATCCTGACCCTTGAGAATTTTAACAGTGAGGGTTGAGTCTTGAAAACTGTATCCAACGCTGAACTGAATACGGCCCAGCTTCTCACAAACCGGACCTTCGTGATCATCCTCCTCTGAACCTGGAGACAGCTGGAACACAGGACAGGAACAAATAATCTGTTTTATTTAGAGGGTGGAAGGATGTGTCAATCTATTGAAAAATCACAACTGTTCCTTTTTACAATACCCTAAAGATTGGATTGATGCTTTATTAATAGGTTATTGATCAACTTGTAAATACCTTATAAATCATTATTAATCAGTTATTCACATATAAATTGACCTTCTTAGCTTGTGGTTTATTGTGTGATTTCTTTTAAGGATTTCTTTATCTTTTCTTGTGATCAGTGTATTTTCAGTTCCTCATCAGCGTTCTATTTTAATGATTAAATGTGAGATTTTTACTGGGTTCTCAGCAAACCTAGTTTAAACTTTGGGTTCTAATATGACCACAAATAGGGAAAAAAATTGTTGCATGACCTTCAGTAATAATCATGGTTTCAGAGACCCATTTAAAAACCTAATACAGCAAAGTCAGCAAAATTAAAATAAAAACATGTTTTAAACATTTTGAGTCCTTGAAAAACCCAGCCTCAAAAAGCTTTTCAGTTATGAAAGGAAGTTTTCTTTTCTTGCATCTGAAATTCATTCATTTTTTCCTCTCTAAGCTAGACAAATCATGCATTTTCTCTGAAAAGGACTGAAATTTTCTAAGAACATCCCCGTTCAAGCCATAAAAAATGATGTAACATTTGTTCTTTAAATTAATGTAAGGACCTAACACGTTTTGTAGATTCTATTGTATATTCTATTTAGCAAAATTAATGATATTAAAATAAAAGTTATTTATTATAAAAAGCCAGTTACCTTAAAAATAACTATTTTAAGGCGTGTCTTTGCTTATGGTTTTTACTTTGATAAATAAAATCATTTATCAGTAAATGTTCTGATATAACCCTCAGGGCTTTTTAGTGTTTAATGTGAAGTTAAACCCATTTCCGTGACAAAAAGCAACTAAAACCTAAAGAAAAAAGCAAGAAGAATGTAAAGTCTTTTAAGCTGTTCCACAAACTGAGAGGTTTATAGGAGCTGGGGTGACATGACCCTTAACATTTGATCTAACTACAGCATTCACAGAATGTTCCCACACGGATTAAACTATTCCACATTAGCAGACAGGTGGAAGACTATACGAGGCCCTACTTAAAAATCACAGCTTCTCACTGCAACATACGGCTGTGTCACATGCTCATTTCTTCTTTGCGATAAGGGCAGAAACCGTGCATGACAGCATGGAGATGAGAGGCTGATTATCTGCTGCCGGACAGACGCGATGATAGATGGCAGTGTGGCCGAGGGGGAGTAAAAAAATATCTGTTCTAAAAAGTCTTATCTGACAGGGAAAGAGCTGAAATCATCACTCAGTGAGAAGTTTGAAAAGTTTAATATCCAATTCTGAATGTTCACACTCATTTCTGATGCTCCTGCTCTGCCTCATTCTCCATGCTGAATATGAGAGCTTTCTATTATCCCGTCTTCCAACCAGCCGCTGGACTAAAATGACATTTTCTGCATTTGGCCACCCTCTGTCTCATTCCTGGAGTCCATCCCTTTCTCTTTCCGTTTTACATCCTTCACTATGTTTTATTTTTATGAACCCTAAACAGTCTGCATGCAGTTGATGGAAATCCTCATGAAGCATAAAGCATCTGCAGGTTTGTGATAAATAAGAATCTGGTGATGTGTTTTGTTTTTGTTTGCATAAATCTGGTTAAAAATCCTGTTTGTTCCAAGTAATAATAACAATAATAAAAGATATATAAATATAGATGTATACTCATGGAAATGGACTCTGTGTTAGTAGTTTTCACCCAACTCCTCAACTTTTTTATTTGAACATGAATATTCATAAAGTTTTCTAACACTATTAATTTCAACTGCACTGGTTTTGATGCTTTTGGTTATTTAAAAAAAATTGAGGTTTTAGTTGAACATTTTTAACAATGCAATCACTCTAACCAGGTTTTATTATGTCTTCATCATTTTTACATCTAAACCCAGTCCTTTAATGCACTTTAATGCTGTTCTTGCACCACATTGTTGTGTTTTTATTCATTTGTTTTTGTTATAATTATGCTTTACACTCACTCTGAGTTAGAATTGAGTTCCAACTTACAGATACTTCAAAGAACTTAAATATGTACGAATGCAGCCTAAATTTATGCTTTGAGTCTCCAGTAACTCCTTCTGAATAACATGTCACAATGTGAAGTTTCTGTGTTGTTTTGTAGTTTACTTTAGATCATTTGCAAAACTTACTATCATAGAAATCATCTCTGCATTTTTATTGTTACTAAAAAAATGTCCAGAGTCACAAAACACCTAAAACCCGAAATAAAAACAACAAAAATGGTGTCTCATAAAAATATATAACATTCTCACTGTGAAGCCATTCATTAGGTATTTCATGTTAAAACAAAGTGAAAAAACAATTTCTTTAAAAAAAGTTATTGTCTTTGATTTAATTTAAACACTTAACTATGTATGCTTACTGTATATGAGTCTATTTTGTAGAAGTAAATACACATAAAGTGCAAAACTACATGTTATTTTCACTCAACATCTTAACTAAACATGCTACATAGATACATCTTGTATTTTTCATTCTGTCAGAGATTTCAGATTTACATCAAACTGGACAGGAAACAGCTGAAACTTATTTTGTGGTTATATCGATAATTTACGTGTTATTTTACGTCAAAGCTAAAAAAAAAAAAAAAAAAAAACAGATGCGTCTCCAGAGCCGCAGGTTGCAGTTCCCTGTTTTTAATTTTGTTTCTTTTGTTTTGTTGTAGATGAGCTCAGATCTTCTCTGTCGCTCCCTCTTGATATTCAGCTCCACACCCACCTGTTTTCCATAGTTAATCAGCCCAGCTGCCCCCACTCATTAATTATCCTCCTCAGTGTAAATCACATCCTACTGTTCCAACTTTAGCCTTATGGTGTGACCTCCAGATATTCTAGTGATTTTCTTTTTCTTTTTCTTTTTTTTGCTTTATATCAGACTTCTCTTCAAAGTCTGCACTTTTCAATTCTCTTTGCAAAAAAAATAAAGCATGGATATTGCCGTGTCCCTTTCCTCCCCTTTAAAAAACTGATTAAAGTCTTTAGTGTCTAAGCCAAGAAAATAAACAAATTAAATTGTTTATTATTATTATTATATACATTTTAAAATTAATTTAAATTCATTGCATGCTTCAATAATATATAGGGAGTAAAGTGGTTGACCATAAAGGGTTAAACATATTTAATGACACACTTTATGAAAACATTTTTGATCACTTTGTGAAGCTGCTGCAGGAATGAATGTGCCTGGTGCTTAGCGCTGCAGATTCTGAAGGGCAGAGAAGTCGAGAAGTATTAAGAGACGATGGACTAAACCATTTGTGGGTTTGGGGGGGGGGGGGGGGGGGGGAGTTGAATATTGCTAGACTTAGGCTAAAAAGCATGTAATCTTCTGCAAATGTGTGGATGTGTGATAATATTTCGGTGGAGACACTTTCATGCCGTACTCATCATGGCTCTGTGAGCATCGCACAAAATGAAAGCAGTGTCAGAGCGCATCCTGATAAAAACCATGTGATGCTGACATCTGCACCCCCCCAACACCTCTCACCTGAGACGCTTCAGATGGGTGGATGTAAATATACTGACATTCATGTAATTCCATAGCCTCTATTCTCTAACAGTCAGAAGAATGAGGTCTGTGCTCTTCTCATAGCTGGAAAATCAAATGTGCAAGAGGAGAATGTTTCCAGCTTTAAAATATAGATGCCTTTGGCAAAAGTGCCCAACATGAGCATTATCATTAAGTGGCACCACTGCGAATTTCTCAGACTCGCCATGAAACCCACGTAATTACAAAGCACTCACACCCATCTCTGCCATATTCTCACAGCGCCCACGTCACGGCGTGTTCCTTCTCAGCTAATTACCAAACTTCTGTGAGGAAAGCACACACTCGCACTCCTCCTCCCCCCTGGCTCTCACTTCAGGAGGATGATTACTGTACGTTTTCAGTTAGCTGAGACACTCAGAAGCATGGGGCGAACGGAGTGACGCTCCACAGGTGGGAGAGCTGAGTGGGACGGAGACAGTGGGGAAAGATAAAAAACACTTCTCAAAAACTTTACTCAAAGTGCGTAGGCCTTTTATTATACTGAGAAAATAACAAAAGATGATGTAGAAATAAATACAAACATACTTATAGGTTGATTTGCAGCCTAAACTTAAAACTTTTACAAAGAGTTTTAAAAAGTCAAAGAAAATGAAATAATAATAAAAAAAGTTCAAACCTTAAAAAAAGTTAAATACATTTTGGAAAAGGAAAACTGAAAGTTTTACTGCACCCTAAAACTTGTTATTTTTTTTACATTTATTGTTTTTTACTCTTTAAAACCTTTTTGTAAAAGTTTCTAATTTAGGCTGCAATTAAAAATGTAAAGTACATATAAGTGACCCACTAGTCAAAACAGGCCCATTTTGAACTAATTGTGTTGCTTTGTGTAATTTCAAAGTTTGGATTTAGTGGATGAGCAAGACGGCAAACTTCCAACAACAGTTAGCTCACCTGCTGAAAGTGGGGAATAAAATTCCTAAATTCAAAAAGGTCACAATGAGTTTTGTTCATGTGAATAAAACCTGCTTGTGTTTATAAATGTTAATATGTTCTTTAATTCACTGACTTTTAAGAAGTTTTATAATAAACTTTAATTTTCTCAGTCTCAGTGAAGTAAAAATAATCTAAAACCATTTTTAAAAGCATCTCTACAATCTAACAAACCAGAAGCAGATTTGTTGACAGTGGTCCTCTCACTTTGCTCTAAAGGTTGCGCACTAATAAGAAGTGTGTTTGAGGCGATGTGTTACCATGAGCATGTCGCTGGTGACCGAGTTGGCCAAGTCAGAAACAGAAGAGTTGGCTTCATGGCTCTGGCCGTGGCGACGTCCACTCTCATCTGGAGTCTGACCTCTTGGACTGCTGCCTGGTTTGTTACCAGGAGTTCTAATAACACAAACACAAACATTTACAATACACTAATTTAAATATTCTGCACTGATGAACATTAACATGTCAAGTCTATATGACTCAGTTTTCTATAGGAGGTTGTCATAACTTATACATTTTCCTTTAATTCCACATACAGCTGGAAATATTTCACCATTCTGCAACAAACAGCAACATTTCAAACAGTTTTACAGATTTCTGTCAAGTTGATGGAGACTCTTAGTCAGGTTTCTATTAGAATACTGCATGAAAGTGAAATACAATCTTATAATCTTACTATTGAGTTACATCATTTCTTTTTTTTAGCATCATTTTGCATCGACCTAAGACAAACGTAATATTGTCATTTTTGAAAATGAAATGTTTTGCCATTCTTGCATGATGAAGGGTTTGAGCTGCTCAACAGTCCTCAAAATGAACCAAATGTTTTCAGCTGCTGAAAAATCTGGACTACAGATGGGCCATTTCTGCAACCAGACTCTTTTACTCTGGAGCCACGCTGCTTCAGTACAAACAGAATATGACTTGGCTTTGCCTTTCTGATATAAACAAGGCATTCCCTGGAAAACACGCCATCTGGATGGACTCGTGTGTTTCTCCAGAACCCGTGTATACATTCATCATTCGGGGATTAATGATGCCTTCACAGATGTGGATTTACTCATGCCATGCGAGCTGCTGTTTGGTTTCTTTATAGAAAATAGGCTTTTAAATGTTAGATGATAGATCTTGTTTTCATCCAGGTGGGTAGAATGCAAAAGAGTTTCAAAAGTTGTGAAAATTCTATTAATTAAAACACACGTTTTCTAATTTGCTTTCGTTCTTCTTCTGCAGATTTTCCAAAATTCTTTTCTCATTTCTAAATTGTCAGACTATTTTAGCCTCATTATCTCTAAAACACCTGAATTTTTAGGTTGCATTAAATCCCTTTTGAGTCTTATTTTTTTTGCCCTTTCACAACTGTTTGACACGTCTCTGGCACACACAAAAAAGTATGTCTTTTTATTGCTTTAAAGTAGATTTTGCTCTATAGTTACCAGTGATTCAGACATTATTTCTAGTTCTTTTTTAGTTAAATGCTGGTCTATTATACAGTTTCCTGACTTGTTTTTGCAGGAGTTCAGGTCAAATGTTTCTAGACAAACCGAGAACAGAAATAAGGTGCACACTTTTTATCTTTCAACACTAAAAATATGTGGATGATAAATTTTAAATTGTTATATTCTGCACCCAAAAAACAGCAATGCAAATGTAGTTTCTTGCAGTTTTTCATTCATTTGTGGCAATGCAGGTATGATGTATATAAATATCACAATAATAAGGGAATATTATTGCAAGGTATTAACTTCTTACTCAAACATCCTCATAATATTTAGAATTTTTTTGTTTAGCTTTTCCCCCGCAGTAAATTCAGTGCATGCTTCAATAACATCTATGAATTCTAATATGCTCTACCAAGAAATTGGCCTGCTTGTTAAAGTTTTAAGCAGATATATAACATGATCTCATGATGTAAAGATTTAGATATAGCTCTCTGAGGTGCCTCTTGTGAAGCGCTACCCAGATACATTCAGAAAGGCTTCATCTGGCTAAGTACTACAACTTACAATACTGTTACTGTGTGTGTGTGTGTGTGTGTGTGTGTGGGGGTGGGGGGGCAGCATTTTGGGCTGGAAACAATAAACTGTGACAGACAAGACACAAAGGATTTATAAGCACTGTGCAATAAAAAACTGTCACACACCGTGGCTAACACGAGCATTAAGACACACAGAGAACCTTCACAGCTCTCTGTTTGAATGAGCAGCGCTGTCTCCACCTGCTAAAGCATCCATCCCTGCTACCTCGCTCTGCCCCAAGTGAGCTTTTCAACTGCAGGAGACAAGGTTAGTACCCAAACATCACACCTGCTGCAATTATTTTATTAAAGCACATGGCCATAAATAAGACTTGTCTGTAACATTTTCTGTATAATCTTAATATATGGTCAATATTTAACTCTTAATTTTGCCTTTTATTTTTGTAAATGAGACTCAAAGTCTCTATTTACTTTGTTACTTATACAGCTATTTTTATGTTTGTGGAAAGTTCAGTTAGAAGGTCGCTCACACATTTAATTAGAAGTTAGAAGGTCATAGTAGAAGCATGTTCTAAGGTTTAAACAGACTCGTTATAAATCAAACGAGAGGCATCAGACATGTGAGTTTGTGTTTCAGAAGTGCTTAATTAAACCAATTTATTTCTAGAAATGAACTCTATCTTTAATCATTATGTGTTATTTTATTCCCCTTTTGAATTTAAACTGAATATACGTTTTCATAATATCCAAATCTTGTCATTTTTAAAGTTTTGTTCTCATAAACCCAGTAGCGTTCCTTGTCTCATCAGCTGAATGGGTTTTAAGTTGGTTTAAATCTACAAATTTAAATAATTTACAGCACTTGCCTTCTGCTTTTAATTACAAGCACTGCAGGATTTTTAATTATTTGCTAACAAAGTTGAAAACAGATGGTTAGATAGTACCCAGTCAGTAGGTTTGTCTGGAAACAAGGGGAGAACAGCTATCAGTCTAATATTATTTACATCTTTTTTTTGTTAAGAAGCATCCATTAGCACCAGTATTTGTGCTAAATCTAATTAGCTATAATTAAAGAAAATAGACATGTGTGCTCAGTGCACAGTGTGAACCTTTGTTAGAGACCATGCAATCGATCAAAACAATAAAAATACACAACCTTTGGAAAACAGTAATAAATCTGCAAGAAAATAATAAAATCAGCTCATTTTGCAAAGATTGCTCAAACATCAAGACATAATGACCAAGAAGGTTGTGTGAATAAGGGCATGTCAGATTTTAGAGGAGAGATCTTGTAAGAGAAGATACGTTTGAAAGCATTGACACTGAGAAAAAGCAAAGGAAATTATTTGTTTTTGGTTTAATAGGCAGGACAACGTGAAGCCATTGACTCAAATTGATGTGAGCTGGAGATATCAAAAGACACTGAATAACACACACACAAGCATGAGCTGAAGAAGTCAGGGAAAAGCAATAAGACGGTATAAAAGCCAAGAAATGGAACAGAACAGATTCGGTTTGAGTCGGATGCTCTAAAGTAGACAAAAGAAGCAATCCGACAAACAGAAAAGAAGGCTGCTGGAGACGGAGGGATGAGAGACGGACGGGGGGTTAGAGTGAAGAGACAAGCAGAAGTAGAGCGACACTGAATGAGGAGGGGGGGAAAAAGACAGGGACGTGGCTCGGAAGAGAAAAAAAATTGATTCGTCACTCTGTGTTGATTTTCTGTGATCTCCAGGTCAGAACACCAACAATGCAGGAGCGACTCGAATCAAACTGTGAGGCGTTCATTTCAAAAGGCTCGTCAGATACAGCTTACCTCTGCAGGTATCTGTTAATGAAGACATCAGAAATCTGTTCTTCAGCAGGTCAAAGATGATGCTGATTATCGCTTCTGTTTCCACCCCGACACATCGGGAAACAGCGTGTTGCCTTAAATAACTACACAAGACGAGGCAGTAACAACACCCTCTGCCAGTAACTTGACTAGATGATTACAACGCTTGCTGTAACATGGTAATAATTGCTCTTTTTTCCAAGTAGCTCTAAAAACACACACACACACACACACACACACACACACACACACACACACACACACACACACACACACACACACACACACACACACACACACACACACACACACACACACAACTGACAGACTTTAAAGTTTGATATTATCTCTCATAAATTATCATATATAAATGTATGCAATCATTTTTTCTGGAATAATTACAGCTAAACATGCATAACTAATTCATGTATCTATAAGCTAAGAATAATTATGAATTGTGACATAATATGAAAGTTCTTTAAGAACACTGGTTATTTAGAAAAAAGAACTTAATAAATACAGACTGAGTTCCCTTTAATCTTTATTGTGTTTATTTTTATTGGCGGAATGAAAAAATTAGAGCCTTGACTCTGATGAGTCATATGTTGAATTATATAACACGTCTTTTTCCAGTTTACCAACTCCTGTCTCAAAGTTTCTTCTGCTCAGTATAATTAGTTATTTCCTGAATGAAATCTTTTGAATGCCATATTTGTTGAACTTTTAGCTCTAAAGCTCTACTGGCTTTCTTCCACATTGTGTTTATGTAAAATTTGTTTTTCCACTATGTTTAAGGACTGAGAAAGAAGCGAACCAGGCCTGTTTTAGTGAACTGGTGTCAGTCTCCACATTTTCATTTCATTTGGAAATGTACCAGATTGAAATGACAGGTTACAGATAAATAAGTAAGTGGTTTGGAAATCCCATCAATAACCTTTTTGATTATGAACATGTCAGTATCACTACATCACTGTCTGACCATGTCGATCATTTCTTTCTCTACTCCTGAGAGAAACATCAAACTTGAATTTCTTGTTATGAGTTCTTCCACCTTTTCTGCTGCAACCCTTTATTTGAGATTTTGTTTTCCAGATCAGATCCAACATTAACAAAAAAAATCATTAAAACTATTAACCACCTCAGCCAAGTTACATACAGGTTCTTTAAGTTCTTGATTACTAAAATAATCTGGGTAATTCATTCTGCTATTGTTGGGTTAAATAAGATATTAATGTTATTTTTATTCTTATCTAATAGTTTACTATAATAGTCCCTTTTACACATCTTTAATATTGTAGTTAATTTATTTTATACGTTTATATTTATTCTCTGCTTGTTTAGTTCTAGATTTGATTAATTATCTGTATGAATCATTTGGTAATCCATGGGTTCTTTGCAGTTTTAGATTTCTTGCTGAACTTTATTACTGGGCAATATCTATCATTTGAAAGCCCATATAAAAATTTCATATGCACCATTTGATTATTTTTTATTACATATATTAATACCCAATTTTGCTTTAATAATTCAGTTTTAGATTTAGAAGTGTAATTGTCTCAAAAGCCTGACCAGGAACTGGGTTAGAGTTGAAGTTAGTGCTGGACAACATCAATCCCTCCAGGAAGTTGCAATGCTGCAATCACAAATGTTAACACAAATTCAACCATTAGTGGCAAATTTTTCAGCCTTGCAATTGTCACCAACCACAGCAACGTTTCAGCAAATGTGATCTATCCCCGTAGCGTTAGCTGTATTTTGTCTTCTTCTCTGACCAATCACTGCAACTCGGACACATTTTGACCAATCCCCATTGCCTTGAGCTTTGTTTACTGGTTTTTGAGCTGGGCCGCTAAACGCTGGTCAGTTTCCATCAGGTATTATGGCTAAAATATGAGCAAGTCAATTTCCAAAAGTATTACACAAGAGCGGTAGAAAGCTGTTCAGCGCCAAACACAATGTCGTGGTGGATTATACGTGAAAATCATCACTTGACAAGAACTTTTTGACCGCAAAACATGCAGGAGACTGGCTGAAAAGAGAGCAGCACAGACAGGGGCTGTGGGTCTGATACGAGTGCTGAAAGAGACAAAGTGAGTTCTGTTTAATGTTCATATTTGGACAATGTGAGAATCTATATTTTTAGAAACGTATCTGTCCTAAAATGTGTGTTGAGTCAGCAGTTTTGCTATCATGTGAGAAAATTTGAAATAAATAGGACCGTCAACGTTAGCTAACGTGAATTCCTTTGAAAAAAAAAAACCCAATTAACACACATGACGTTTGTATCCAGTGCACACAAGGAGCTTCTTCTCTTTTCTAAACTCTTTCTGCTGAACCAGTGAATGTCACATCCTGTTCCTTTGGTGCCCTCTGGTGTCCTGTCTTTTGTATTAATCTTTCTCCTCTTGTTGTTTTCACAGGTGTTCCTTGTTTGTCATCCAGCCCACCTGTGCCTCGTCTTCGTGATCACCTCCCTCCTTATTTAAGCTTCCCTGTCTTGTCAGTGTTTGTCGGTTCTACTGTTTACTGTGTCGTCTTCCTCGTCTGCTGTCATTTGGATTAAAATAAACATCACTTTTGGATTTATACCTGCCTCTGCTGCTGATTCCTCCTCTCAACCTGCACCTTGGGTCCTCCACAAAAACCTAAACCTTAACAGAAGAACCGACCCACATGGACCCAGCGGGTGAGTTTCTGGAGGAACTCGGACTCCTCCACCAGCAGCAGCCGGACTCACTCGATGGAGCGCTCCGGCGGTTTGGGAGGATTTGTGACTCCGCCCTCCGCTTCGCCTCTGGGCCGTTGTGCCCTCACGTCAAGCTTGAGGCGGCGGAGCTCATCCTTTCCTGCTTCCGGACCAACCAGACCCTGACCGCTGTTCCGGAGTTATGGGACCACTATCAGCACGCCCAGGCGATGCGCCTGGCTCAGCGGCTCCTCATTCGGGGGTACCGGCTGACGTGTTGCACAGACCTGAGAGCTCCAGGCTCTGAACTCGTCAGTCCGGTTCCAGCAGTCCCCGGGACCCCCAGTCCGGCTCCAGCAGCCCGTAGGACTCCCAGTCCGGCTCCAGCAGCCCGTAGGACTCCCAGTCCGGCTCCAGCAGCCCGTAGGACTCCCAGTCCGGCTCCAGCAGCCCGTAGGCCTCCCAGTCCGGCTCCAGCAGCCCGTAGGCCTCCCAGGGCTCCTGCTCCCTCCGAGCCTCCCAGGGCTCCTCCTCCGTCTTCCTCCGAGCCTCCCAGGGCTCCTCCTCCGTCTTCCTCCGAGCCTCCCAGGGCTCCTCCTCTGGCCGAGCCTCCCACGGCTCCTCCTCCGGCCGGGCCTCCCACGGCTCCGGCTCCGCCTTCCGCCGAGCCTCCCAGGGCTCCTGCTCCCTCCGAGCCTCCCAGGGCTCCTGCTCCCTCCGAGCCTCCCAGGGCTCCTCCTCCGTCTTCCTCCGAGCCTCCCAGGGCTCCTCCTCCCTCCGAGCCTCCCAGGGCTCCTCCTCCGGCCGAGCCTCCCAGGGCCCCTCCTCCCGCCGCGCCTCCCACGGCTCCGGCCCAGCCTCCCAGGGCTCCTCCTCCGGCCGAGCCTCCCAGGGCGCCTCCTCCGGCCGAGCCTCCCACGGCCCCTCCTCCGGCCGCGCCTCCCACGGCTCCGCCTCCCGCCGAGCCTCCCAGGGCTCCTGCCCCCTCCGCGCCTCCCAGGGCTCCTGCTCCCTCCGAGCCTCCCAGGGCTCCTGCTCCCTCCGACCCTCCCAGGGCTCCTCCTCCCGCCGAGCCTCCCACGGCTCCTCCTCCGGCCGAGCCTCCCACGGCTCCGGCTCCGCCTTCCAGGGCTTCGCCTTCCTCCGAGCCTCCCAGGGCTCCTCCTCCGGCCGAGCCTCCCAGGGCTCCTCCTCCGGCCGAGCCTCCCAGGGCTCCTCCTCCGGCCGAGCCTCCCAGGGCTCCTCCTCCGTCTTCCTCCGAGCCTCCCAGGGCTCCTCCTCCGTCTTCCTCCGAGCCTCCCAGGGCTCCTCCTCCGTCTTCCTCCGAGCCTCCCAGGGCTCCTCCTTCCTCCGAGCCTCCCAGGGCTCCTCCTTCCTCCGAGCCTCCCAGGGCTCCTCCTCCCTCCGAGCCTCCCAGGGCTCCTCCTCCCTCCGAGCCTCCCAGGGCTCCTGCTCCCTCCGAGCCTCCCAGGGCTCCTGCTCCCTCCGAGCCTCCCAGGGCTCCTGCTCCCTCCGAGCCTCCCAGGGCTCCTCCTCCGTCTTCCTCCGAGCCTCCCAGGGCTCCTCCTCCGTCTTCCTCCGAGCCTCCCAGGGCTCCTCCTCCGCCTTCCTCCGAGCCTCCCAGGGCTCCGGCTCCGCCTTCCAGGGCTTCGCCTCCGGCCGAGCCTCCCAGGGCTCCTCCTCCGGCCGAGCCTCCCAGGGCTCCTCCTCCGGCCGAGCCTCCCAGGGCTCCTCCTCCGGCCGAGCCTCCCACGGCTCCGGCTCCGCCTTCCAGGGCTTCGCCTTCCTCCGAGCCTCCCAGGGCTCCTCCTCCGGCCGAGCCTCCCACGGCTCCGGATCCGCCTTCCAGGGCTTCGTCTTCCTCCGAGCCTCCCAGGGCTCCTCCTCCGGCCGAGCCTCCCAGGGCTCCTCCTCCGGCCGAGCCTCCCAGGGCTCCTCCTCCGGCCGAGCCTCCCAGGGCTCCTCCTCCGGCCGAGCCTCCCAGGGCTCCTCCTCCGGCCGAGCCTCCCAGGGCGCCTCCTCCGGCCGAGCCTCCCAGGGCGCCTCCTCCGGCCGAGCCTCCTCCGGCTCCGCCTTCCAGGGCTTCGCCTTCCTCCGAGCCTCCCAGGGCTCCGGCTCCCGCTGAGCCTCCCACGGCTCCGGCTCCGCCTTCCAGGGCTCCTCCTCCGGCCGAGCCTCCCAGGGCTCCTCCTCCGGCCGAGCCTCCTCCGGCTCCGGCTCCGCATTCCAGGGCTTCGCCTTCCTCCGAGCCTCCCAGGGCTCCTCCTCCGGCCGAGCCTCCCACGGCTCCTCCTCCGGCCGAGCCCCCCACGGCTCCGCCTTCCGCCGAGCCTCCCAGGGCTCCTCCTCTGGCCGAGCCTCCCACGGCTCCTCCTCCGGCCGGGCCTCCCACGGCTCCGGCTCCGCCTTCCGCCGAGCCTCCCAGGGCTCCTGGTCCTCCAGGGTCTCTCGGGATTCAGGACCCATATCAGGACCCAGGCCTCCCAGAACTGGATCCTGACCCGGGCCCACCGGATCCTGATCCTGACCCTGGCCTCCCGGAACCGGACCCTGACCCGGGCCCACCGGATCCTGACCCTGACCCGGGCCTCCCGGAACTGGACCCTGACCCGGGCCCACCGGATCCTGATCCTGACCCTGGCCTCCCGGAACCGGACCCTGACCCGGGCCCACCGGATCCTGACCCTGACCCGGGCCTCCCGGAACCGGATCCAGACCCGGGCCCTCCGGATCCTGGCCCTGACCCGGGCCCTCCTGTCTGTGCCTCCTGACCTTTGTCTGTCCTTCTGGTCCTCCTTCCTGGTCCCCCGCCCTCCCGCCCTTGTTGGTCCTCTGGGTTCGTCCGGTGTCCGCCCCTAGGGGGGGGGCTCTGTCACATCCTGTTCCTTTGGTGCCCTCTGGTGTCCTGTCTTTTGTATTAATCTTTCTCCTCTTGTTGTTTTCACAGGTGTTCCTTGTTTGTCATCCAGCCCACCTGTGCCTCGTCTTCGTGATCACCTCCCTCCTTATTTAAGCTTCCCTGTCTTGTCAGTGTTTGTCGGTTCTACTGTTTACTGTTTACTGTGTCGTCTTCCTCGTCTGCTGTCATTTGGATTAAAATAAACATCACTTTTGGATTTATACCTGCCTCTGCTGCTGATTCCTCCTCTCAACCTGCACCTTGGGTCCTCCACAAAAACCTAAACCTTAACAGTGAACCTTTGAGATGAACCTCTGAAAGTGAAAGTAAAGCGAGTCGCTCACACTGTAACATCTGAGTGATGCTGAGACAGGGTTGTCATGGAGATTACGTCATCTTGTAGTCTTCATTTTATGGTGAAATGGCACATAAAATATGTGCGTGTGTGAAGAGGTTGACTGTGTGTACGTATAAACAAAATAAAACCTTAAACACAACGAACAAATGCTTGAAAGAAATCGCAACTTTGTCCGCAACTTTTTGAACAATGTGCCGTGAAATCAGTCATTTTAGGATCAATATGTAACACTGTTTTATGCATATGAACCACTTTAAAATTAACAATAAAGTAGGTGATTTTAAAATTTGATAATCATGTAATGTGATGCCAAAAACATATTTGAAGAATTGATTTGTTAATACATGAACTTTTTTCATGACACCTCTTCACCGACCTGGGAAGCCCCTCTTAGCTGCTGCAGAAACAGGAGAAAACTTCACTTACAAGTCTTTGGAATAAACTTTATAAACTGTTACACAACAAAACTTATTGACAACCTTGATCTCCCACTTCATGTTGAACAAGTTCTCCTGACTGTGTATAAAGTGAAGAAAATGTTGCTTTTATAAAACAGAGGAACAAAAACCTAAAAACACATTTTTAGATTATTTCTGAGAGTTAATGCATGACTAGAATAGATCTGTTTTGTTTTCATGCATTTCTTCTGTTGTGAGATCCAGAGTTTTTCTGAAAACAAGCCCAAGGCTAACAATGCCGATGACTTCAACAGATAAACTGACAGCTGAGTTTAACATGACGTGTTCGCTGTGACAGCGTCTGAAACATTCAGTGGACAACTTTCACATATTTTCCCTTGATAATTTAAAAATGAAGAAATATGAATCTTGATGATTAGATTTACTAGTATCTTGTTGACATTTGTATTCCTGGCGTTTTCCAGTCAAACAAATTTTAAATTTTAAATTCAAACCTTAAAATTTTCTTATATTTCCTCTCGCACCAGGGCTGCTTCTCTTAGCTTTTACTGTAAAATATCAAAGCTACAGCACCAAATAAAAATTATGTCTAGATGATCGACACAAGGGCCCTGCGATGGACTGGCGACCCGTCCAGGGTGTCCCCCGCCTCTCGTCCCTTGACCACTGGAGATAGGCACCAGCTCCCCCGCGACCCTCTGTGGAGGATTAAGCGGCTACAGAAGATGGATGGATGGATGATCGACACAAAAACTGAAAGGCAACATGTACTTGTCTAAAACACAAAAGTAAAATCCATCTTTTGCAGCTGACACACAGGGAGGCACACATATTATATTTAAAAACACCCAGTTTCACAAAACTCTCTTTTCATGGCTTGCCAACAAAAGCAAAAAGTTTTTGCCCATCTCTGTGTGTTGCTTTAGTGTTAGTTAAATATCTCATAAACCACTGGATGGATTTAATTAAACTTTGAGAAAATTTAATTAAATCTGTAAAAAGATATTCAGCAAACATTCGGTGGTACAGTAGATGAGTCATTCCCTGTGAGTGCAAACTAGTCATGTAAGATCTTTGTTTCAAACTTTTCCAGCAATCACTGGAGTCAATTCTGTTTGTTAGCAGAAACATCTGATGAACCACAGGGTGGATTTTAATGAAACTCCCAGAAAGTAAGCAGTGAATGTGCAGCTACAACTGATTAACTCTTGGAGGCAATCAAATTCAAGATGGCTGCCACGACCCATCCACCTTCACAAACAGAAAAATGGCTATAACAAATTGTTGAGAATCATTCACAGCATTAGAAAACTCAACTCAGGGATGAAAAGTCTTAATTTTATTAACAATGAAACAAGACCATAATGGAACTCCTGAATATGCATGCTACCTGGACACTCGTCATTGATTGTTCAATTTGCAGCTTTGCATTTTTTAAATCTTGATTTTATGAACACAACAAACGATTGCAGCCTCTTTTAACACGAAACCGTATACAGAGGATTCTCCTCATGCACAGCAGATTTATTTGCAGCTTGCAGACTGAGGCATTCTTTACTTTGATTATATGGGTATGTAATATGCACCTGTCAGCTGGGTCAGTCTGTACTGTAAATGCTTTGCTGTAGGAGGAACTGGGTTTGTGACAGCTTGGCTAAATCAGCAGCAAATAATCAGTCTCACAAAAACACAGCTGTACTTTTTATCTTTAAATCGGAGAGCTTCTGCTGTGGATTTAACTATAAATATTCTGGGTCATTTAGAGCACAGCCAGTGAGAATCAATAAAGTAAATGGAAAACTGCACATGCTTTTTCTTTTCTTTTACTCAACTGATTGATCTCACTGAATGAGGCGTTATACTCCTCAGCCAATTTATTGCAAATAAAATATCTAAACTTCCTGATTCTTTCTACTACTTTTATTTGTTCCTGAATATTTTCAAGCATTCTATAAAAACTGATGAACTCATGCACCCACATGCAACTTTCTGCACTATAGAAATGACGTTGCCGCGGTAGCCACAGAGTGATTACCATATGATGACACAAAAATGCAAATACAGACCCGTCCATGCAGCACAGGCCGTTTTTGGATCACAAATGTTGACAGAGTAACGGCCCGTGGGACATGGAGCGACAGGGTGTGGTAGTCAAGAGAGTTCATCCATGCGTGTAAATATACACATTTACTCAACATCAAAACATACACACCAGGCTGCACACACTCCTTCCTGTTTCTAACACTCATCCTCAAATTAGCTGATATTTTAAATGAAAACATACGTTCCTTTATAGGTTTAAAGTCAGCAAATATCACCAAACTCTTAAATCATTCATGCAACTTCAATGACTTCATTAGAATGTAAAATAGTAAAGTGGACATGTACAGTATCCTGTTATGGAGTTGAACTTTGGACTTTAAAAAACAGAAGATAAATGTCTGAGTTTCCCCCATTTCTGCCTGCCAGAGACGATCTCATCTAAAACACCAGTTACATAAGTGACCCCACTTAAAGGGCCCATGACATGGTTTTCCATGTTTTCTGACTTATCTATCATGTTGCAACGTTGAGTTCTCACCTTAAACCTGCCAGAAAGAGCAAAAAACGGCGTCCATCTGTCTCCTAGTCCAGCCAGTGAGAAGCTCTCCAAGATTTCAGACCCAGGTTTCAAACAGTTTTTTTCACTCCAGCCCGCTATGAGGTCATAGTGATCCGGACTTGCTTATATGGTCAATTCTCCGCCCACATGCACGTTCACGACACCTGGAGCGAGGCAGTGCCGCCGCCATTGTCCATAGACCGTGTAGTGTTTAGTTTCAGTTTCGTTTCTCTTTCACGTGACGGCACTGCCCCCTGCTGCAGCAGAAGTGTCAGGCTGCCAAATAAGGAGAAACCCAGCAGAACCGGAAGGCGGCGCTTTCTTCTGATCTCTGAGTTTCTCCTTAGGAAATAATTACAGCGTATTTTGAGTTATAATGGTGCAACGCTAATCTAGAGGCATCAAAGATTACACCTGTTTAATATAAAGTGATTTAAATATGGAGTCACAGGCACTTTAATGTTGTACTTGCTACCATCATACATTTTACACAGGGTAACCATGGCAACGTGTGCCTTCTAAATAGGGCAGTAAAATCCAAGAAAGTTCCACTGAGAGGGCCTTATATTGAAAGTAGTGAGAGAGAGAGAAAAAAGCGCTCGAGGCAAAAGGGACCAAACATTCATAAAGCCTTTGAAACAGACTCTTTGACTTCCTTGTACTTAAACTTCTTTACAATCTTGTGACCCCTTCCTGCACAAGCCTAAGTGTGTGTGTGTGTGTGTGTTGGGGGTTTCTGCTGAAAATTGTTCATCGGTCATGACACCACTCAACAGGCAAAACCAGAAATGCACAGCAGTGGAGTTACCGTCATCTCCCCTTCTAGACGAGTCTGAATCATCTCACTGAATCAAAATAAATCTCACTTTTTTTAACTTGCAGGGAAATGCAAATAAACTGTAAGCAAGTCTTTAAAACAAAACACACAAACACACCAGACACCCCCCTCGGGGGGACTGAAGGTAATACGATCATATCAACCTGACACACGGACTCTCAGAGACCCTGATTTCTGACCTCCTCACCTCAAACGCAGTTGAAAGACATTTTCTGTAGAGACTGAACAAAGCAGGTCATTACATCCCAAAGGACAATGCAGAGACATCTTATCTTCTCCTGTGTCCCAGTGTCTATTGTCTGTTGAAGAGTATACGCTCAGCGTTGATTAAGACTGCATAAATGAAAGGAGTGAGCTTCATTCATCTCGCTCTCAAAGAGGTGTATCAAAGGAGTAATTACTGTACAAAATACCGGGTAAGAAAAAAATGTAAAAAAAAAAATAAATCAAGCTGTGCTCTGGTAGAGAGAAGAGCAGGTAAAGCTAGCATGTATATGAGCAGGTTCAATGTGCAGGAGACAAAAAAGCTAAAGGAATGAACATGTGGGTGAGAGGAGATGGAACTCTTCTTCTTTGCTATTTTAAATGTGATTTTATAAGTAGACTAACAACATGATGATAATGTATAACAATAATAATAAATTCTTACTTACAGCCAGCATTAACACCAGTTGCAGACAGTATATGTCAAATAATAGAAAGTGGTTCTTCAGAAGGAAATCACACAGTATTGATCATCTATAGGAAGGTAAATAACAGCTATTATTAGTGCTACTAGGGGTCAGATTCACGATTGAGTTTAGTGTTTTTATTATATTATATAAAGTTGTTTTTATTAATAAATGTAATTAAGAAAATCACTGTAAAGAATCGGAGTGGTGCACCTCCAGAAGGCAACAAGCAGCTGATAATGTTTTTGTCTGTTCGTTCATTTATCTGCCTTTTAGGAAACAATCTAATGAACCACTGGATGGATTTTAATGAAACTCTCAGAAATTAATCATCAGATGTGCATCTACAACTGATTAACTTTCGGAGTCAATCTGATTATGTCTGCCACTTGTAATTGGCATTAAAAAACACAAAAATGGATATAAATCAGTACGTTTCACAGATATTGAGCTAAAATACTCTGTGGTAGCAGCTATAAGACCGCCTAAGATCTTGTGGTGCTGCATGAGACTGCACACATGATTTTCAAGATTTCACCAAACAAATCTCAATAAAAGACGATCTTAGTTTGAAACTCTGACATGAAAAGCAGCAAATAGATCAGATGATTTGTAAAAAATGTGACTCAAAGTTGACTTTTAGTGAGAGCAAAACTAGTACTTTTCTCTCATTAAAGTTCAGTTATCAATCTCTAGAGGTCATACCAGAGTAACCAAGTTAAGAAAATTTGAGAGTTAGAAAGATCTTCATATATAAAGTGGTTGTAAAGTAAAATATATTAACTTGTGTGCCATTTAGAAAATGCAAACTATTTAAAAATTGAACAGAATTAGCTGAACTTTTAATCATACAGATGTTTTAAAGGTAAGTCCACTGGACGGTAAGCAAAGAAGCCACAAACCAATGCAGCAAAACTGTCCACAGAGCAATCTCATCCCTTCTTTTAATGTTTAGCAATGAAGCAGTCAGGCCCAGCTGACAGTCATTTACACTGACAGGGGAGCGCTGATGTGACATCATCCCGTCACAGCGCCAGTCAGCACCCTCAGGAAAAAAGGGATTAGATGAATAGTGATAGTGGAAAGAGAAATAGGAGAGAAACTGGCATGACCACTGAGAAAATATGGAGTTTTATGCAATTAGGAAAAAAACAAAAATCAAAGAGGAAACTGACGGGTGAGTGGATGAGAACGTGGGTGAGAACGTGAGGGATGATTGTTACCAGAAGAACCAACGAAGGAAGACCATAAACATGCTGTATCTGGGTCTTGCTGATCACACACTAGCCCTAGGAGACCATGAAACACAATATAGGTCCCATGTCTCATGATGGATGAGGCCCAGACTTCAGTGTCAGCCCACTCAGCGCTCTCCTTCAGCAGGGACAAATCACTTTGCCACCGCCCCCCCCCCCCCCCCCCCCCCCCCCCCCC
>SSNR01000244.1:765754-790301 GCA_006937965.1 Callopanchax toddi | reverse complement strand
TTTCCCCCCCCCCCCCCCCCCCCCCTCTCTCAGCAGCAGGCTAATACAACTAATGGAGCCATCTACAAACATGGACTGGCTGGACGCTCTTGGAACAGACTGCCTCTTTCAGATTTATGCTCGGGGCGTAGCCGTTTTTCTAGATTTATGCATAAAGAGGGAAAGAAGGGAATCTAAAGTGATGCCTTACCTGTTGCAAAGCAAGAGACATGATCAATAAAATTTAAATATTGACATCGAGAGCTGATCACTGTCATGTTCTGCGCCGCCTCTTTCACTCTCCTTTCATGGCCTGCCCTAAATCAGCTCCCTGCTCACAGCCACATGCAACAACCAGGGGAATGGTGAACGAGCTCCAGACTTTCTACCGACAGCTTTAAAAAGAAAAAAAAAAGATACCTCGTTTGTGCTGACCTACATCGCTTTTTCTTTCCAATCATCTTTTCTCCCGGGCCACTGCTGGCCCTAAATGCTTACAGAGGGGACCGGTGGCCAGCCTGGAGAGTCATTAGGTGCTTTGACTCTCTGTGATTGCTGGTCCAGACACACAGCTGAAAGAGTCAGATATGTCCGCTGAAAAACGGTGACTAAAACTTCCTGCTTGATGAATACCGCACCATGTTGCGATGTGCAACTCAGCGAGTGAAGTGCAACACGGCGACCTGCTGAGATTAAAGCTCTGATTCCACATCAAAGTCAGACATATTTAAATATGGTTTGACTTGAATAGCACAGCATCGGTTAAAACTCACAGCTGAGCAACATGGTCAGAATTTACCCTCATCTCTAAATAATAATTAAATATGTACACATCTTTTTTATAAATGTTAGCACTCACTGTCAAAGAATTATTATTTTTTGTTAAGAATCTGCAAACAAAACACAGATCATTATAAAATTGGATAAATAAATGCATATCTGATTTATGTGAAAATAAAGAAATGACCTAATAAAAACCAAATGATCATTCTTAAAAACTAACAGGGTCTGGACCTGCCTGTACTCCAGTCTTACTGTAACTTTGCAAAGTAAGACGTCTTGATTCTCCACTCTGAAAGCTGAACCGTTGCAGCTTTATGTATAAAGTTGATCCATGTTTGCTTGCCTTGCCGTGAACCTGTATGGACGTACCACATTCTTGGCTCGCTCTGAATGGAAGCAGACAGACGTGTTCCACATTAGAACGCGTTACACGTTTTACAGCTTTTACAAACTAAACATTTAGAGTGGAGGTTGTCTCGGGCCAGTGAATTCTTTTGGGTTTATTCAGATTTATTTCCCTGTTGCGTCTCTGTGTGTGGTGAATCTCGGAGCTCATTAAAATGCAGCCCTGCCACACAGCAGCATCTTTGGAAGATGATAATAACACAAACAGCCTCAGAGCCTCCATCATTGTTATCTGCAGGTGGGTGATTGCGTCCAGTTAGCCGCAGGGCCCTGGCCGATCAACCACAGTGACCCAAACTGACTTATATAACACGAAGCTGCACAGGAAGAGATTGGAGGATCATTTAACACAGAGTGAGAAAATACTGGCTTTACTGCATACTACAAGTCACCTAGAGGGGGGGAAAGGCATCTATACAAATAGCTGTAGTCACAGTGACACAATGGAGCAAGTCAGATATATGTTTCGCTAATTTCAACAAGACACGTTTTGGAAGTGTTTGTTGAAGATTAGGTTTAAGGAGCAGGTTCTCAGCTGGAAGCGAACAGAGTTATATTCCCACCTGCTCACTCTTGACAGAAAGCATAGCAGTGTCAGGCAATCCCGGAATCCCAAAAACATGATGGGAAAATGATCGTGACATGGCATGGGGTAAGGCAACATGCAAGAAAAAAATGATCAGGTTCTTAAAAAGTCAATAGAGGATTAGTGACAGAATGTGGGTGAGGAACCAAAACAGAACTCAGGTGTGAAGTAAACACAGGACACACTGATGGAAGATCACGTAGCTTATCTATGGGGTTTCTTAAGCGCTTGTCTCATATTCGGGTCTGTCAAACGTATAGGTGTGTTTTATACTAAGTAAACTAAATAAAAATGAGGTGTGGCCTTTACCCTTAAAGTAGCATCAGCAGAACTCAGAGGACTTTATTAAGTCCTTCACATAAAGAGTCTCAAACAGGCACATGTACCACAAAAGTTCTGAAGCTCTTTTAAACAAGTTGTTAATGTTATCTGGTAAAATTCATTCAAACAGCTAGAAATTTAGTGAAGTTCTTCTCAGGTTGTGCTCAGATTCAGATGCAAGTTAGGAACAAAGAAAGTAAACTTTATTCATATAGCACATTTCAAGGCAATAATCACAAGGTGCTTCACATCACAAGCAGAAAAGATCAAGATAAAACACACACACACACACACAAAATAAAACTATATGCAAAAAACAAGTAAAAACTGAAGAATAAAAACCTCAGATTACCAACTGAAAAAAGCAAGAATGATCTACATTCTTAACATGAGGATCAAGATGGAGATTACCAATAAAAGTCACTCCTTACATTTAAATAATTACTAGAACAAATGAGGCAAGTGAACCCAAGTGGCTGGTAATTTCACGGACCAGGTTTTCTCAAGCACAAATGAGAATTTTTTCCTAAGGTAATTGGAGAAAGTTGTCGTAAAGAATTTATCAAATCTTTGCTGGATGGCTGAAACCATAACAGAAATATTTCTTAATGGTAAATGAGAGGCCAACCAGTCAAGAACTGTACTGGAAATGTCCACCCTGCTCCAGCAGCACAGAGTGAGCCATGGCGCCATACGCTCAACCATCCAGTGTCACTGAAACAGCAGACTGTCCTGCATCCCTGGACAACAACACGTCATTAGACTTTAAGGAGATTCAGTAGAGTGAGTTCTTTAAAAAGATGGCTAGAATTTGTCTATATTATAGATCATATATTCAAGAAGAGCACCCAGAAGCTGTTGTACTGACACTTTTTCTAGACTTTTTGCAAAGAAAGGAAGGAACTAAACAAATGTCCTTTTTATTAAAACCTATTAAAGTTAAATCATTTTTATCTAAACAAGGCATTATGGGTGACGTAGGTCTATGCTAGATTATTTTTTTATGTATTTTTTCTTTTTGTTTCTCTCTCAAAACAACAGATAATAATAATAATTATATATATATATATATATATATATTGCCATTTTTAAAATGTTGATTTGATTCTGGAAAAATTATATATATATTTATTTTTTAATTTAATCTCAACATTTTCTCATATTTTCCTGTCTTGCCATCATAGTTTCTTGTTAATTTAGAAATCTTTTCTGTTACATTTTGAAAGTTTTCATAACTCTTATTAAATCTATCTGCTGTTCTGTCACTGATTGCTTTTATTGTTTTCACCTGTGTCTCGTTAGTGTAGCTCAGAGTTTATGTGGTCTTGTTTTGTCAGTCTGTTTGCTTTCTTCCCCTGCCCCTCCTGTCTGTGCTACCTCAGCTTTAACATTTTAGTTTGATTCATTTATTACTTCTTTTTTTTTTACATGGATTCTACAACATTTTGTTTCTAATTCAAGTATTTTGTTCCTGCATTCTCCTGCCTCTCATGTCCTGTGTTTTGGTCCTCTCCCCTGCCATAATTCACTGTTATGACAGAACAAAATAAATTTAAAAAACACCAGAAACAACAGATATATGACACGAGAAAATAGTGCATGCAAATAAAGGCCAAATGAAAATGTATATAAAAAATTTAAGACATGCAAAGAGGCAATGAAGATCCACAGCTTAAAGAAAGAGTGATGCAACAATATGTTCAATATGTCCCTGCCAATTCAAATTCATACAGTTTATAAGATTTGCAAACACTTTACACCTTGTATTTGACTTTAAAATACAAAATTCAAAGTTTTAAATTCAATATAAACTCAAAAAAGTTAAAATACTGTGTAAAATGTATTTTAAAAGCTTGTAGCACAGCTTTTGTGGTTCAAAAAATCATTCAATAAATGAAGATAAAAAGATGTGTTGCTATAACAACAAAATGAGTCATAATTACTTCCTATAAATCTCATAAAAATGCTCTCAGTTCTCATGGTGGCTGCAGTAGAGCTGCACGCCACCACAGAACACACAAGCCATCAATCTCCTCATTACTGTAAGCTTGTTTTTCATCTAACAAGGGAGAATTCTGGCTGGTGTGATTCATGCTGATAATTTGCTTTGCAGCTGCGATGTAGATTAACAAGTGACTGACTGCTGAAAACACAATACAGTTGAACTAATATGTTCGTATTAACGGTGCATTGAATTACTCAGCACATTGTGAAAGAGATCACTCATGCTGATAAACTAACAATTATCACCGAGCCTGCTCCTCATCTGGAGATTTTAACTGGTATTATTACACTCGGGTGGCGTTACTGCCCACACAGTTAGGTCTGTTTTTCATCAAACTTGTCCTGCAACAAGTTACTGTCAAGTTTAATGAGTAAAACTCCAGAATTGTTGTAAATAAACTAAATAATTACCTCTTGACTCTTTGGTACTTGATGCGTTAACTTGTCACCAGGTTTTTGTCATTTCCAGCTCTCACACACATTTGGTTTCTTTCCTTGTGTTTTTCCAATCAACAAGCTTGATATATTTTTTTAGATATTTGTGTTTTGAGTTATAATTGGTTACGTTTTATAAACCAAGAGAGCCTTAAACCTCCAGTGTTGTGCCTATTTTTGTCTCGCTGCGCACTCTTCCAGAACGCCGGGAGCAAAAGGTTTTCGTTTTCTCTTTCTGTTTCTCTGTCATTGTCTGACAGCTTCTTGTTTTGTCACATATAAAAATCATCCCGTTACATCGAGCTCAGTGCGCTGCAGGCTTCATGGAATCGACCCGGAGCGGGCCTGAAGACGGGCGAAGGGAACTTAACCACAGAGACAAAAGGGGTGAGGATGACGGACAGGGATGATGATGATGGAGAGCTGTTATTAGACATGAAAGGACTCAACTTGGCCCACGCGAGCCCTCTGGGTCGAGGCTAGCTGGCTGGCTGTGATTAGAGTTAGGTGCTTAACAGACCTCCAGACACGATGGTCCTTATCCTCATTTGACCCTTAAATATTTTAAACTAAGTTTTAAAAGCATGAAAAGACTTATTATTGTTGCAATAACGCCACTAAAAAGACACATCTATCATGTTCTTGTCTTCCAAGACAGGCTTCTGTACTTCCATCTACAAATTTACAGATGACCTAGTTAGAGCAGCACGGGCGCATAAGGTTTACATCAAAATTTGCATTTAATGTATTTGATGCAAATGTAACTTTAGCAGAGAAAAACAGAACAATCAACAGAAAAAGAACAAAAAAATGTATGTAGAGCTGCTTATGCCGCACTATGCCTGGAGTTATCCTCAGCCCAGCTGAGTCTAAGCACTTTATCCCTCAAACACTGATACGATAAGAGAGAAGCCTGTTCAGCCCTTTGTTCACCAGCTGGGAGACTGTGTTGGTCTCCGACTGCTGCTGCGAGATCGCTGGTAGATGAGAGAACTTAGCATATTTTTAGATGAGCGTTTCATGTTGGGAATCTTACTTTTAAATAATGAGGGTGCCCTTCTCCTGCGCTGGTGACTCAAAAGATCAAAAGAGCGGTATAGAGCTGCAGACGAGCAGACTGTCAAAAGGTCTGGGTGGAGACCATAGAGGTGATGGTAATGACAATTAGGGAAAATATCAAGTGGGTTGTAACTAAAAAAAGAAATAAATATTAAGTGTGTAGTGTTTTCAAACAACAAAAAGTGAGAGCGCTTCTGAAAGAGCTATAAAAATCAACCTCGATTCATCAAATGAAGATGTAGCCTCTCAAACGGGCTACTACTTCATGCTAAACCCACCCACAAGTAAAATGTCACTGCATGTTAGTAATAATTACTAACAAAATATATTCTGAGCCGTAAAGTAGGCTACTTTTATTTGATAGAAATATGACTCATTAACATTCAAGTCAGACTTTTATAGGTATAAAAAAAAGCTTAGTTGTTTCCTTAAAAAGGCTATAAGGAGTTGCTTCCTCCCTGGCTGCAATGTGTGTCCTAACATCTAAGAGTTGAAGACTTTTAGCATTGTGCAACTAAACCTTCATTATATCACACAGAATGAGTTAAATTTACTGATTGGGATTAGACTCAACATAATTAAACTCAAACAATCTGATTTTCTCATTAGAGTCATTTTCCTCCGAGTGCAGACTAGACTTTTAAAACAACGTTTTATTTAACACATTATGCTGCTCTGGCAGCTGGTTAAGACGTGTTGCTTTTTATGGTTTGCTTCTACAGAAATGTGTCGTAACACTAGCTGAGAGTGCGGTGTCTTAGAAACAGAAAAGTGGTTCAGATTCAGGTCTGTGCTCCAGTTTAAATCAGTGATCACACATCTAACCCTTCAGGGGCTCAACAATGCATTTTGATTTCAGGTGAGAAGCACGCCTTTGCAAACTGAAGATGGCGTTTTAACATTTTGGGAACCACTGCACTGACTTGTGGTAACATTTTGTTGTAAATGTAACCTCTCTTTTCTTCTAATTTAAAGAAATCTTTGTACTTTTATTGTTGTTTTAATCACATGTATTATTTGAACTTCCCATCTTATTTAGTCAGTTTCTGTATTTTCAGGCTGAATTCTGCTTTACGCCCCCTGCTGTTCTGCCTCTGTAACTGTCTCGACTGTTTTCGCCTGTAACAATCAGCTCTGGTGTATTTATAGGCCTTTTTCACAGTAGATATTTTGACTGCAAGAGCAGTGAAGGCACAGAATAACAAGGGCTGCATTCCACTTCTGCAGCTGTGCATGCTGGTTGTTCTGTAAAACTGCTAAGGAGCAGAATGTCTTTTAAATGGAATGCAACCCTTGGTATGGGATGCAACCTGTGCTTTCCCTGCTCTTTCAAGCCAAAATGTTTACAGTGAAATGGACTTATTGTCACCATAGCAGTGATGTCCAATCTTGGTCCTTTAGGCCACTGAGCTGGTGACCCCTGATTTAAACTTGCAGGATAATATCCCTCAAGGACTGGATACTCAACAAAACAAAATACAAAACTAACATGCTTCAAAACAACTAGCAATGAAATACAAGATAAAAGACAATTAGAAATGATTAACAATCTCTAAAAGCTAGAGAATAAATATATATATTTAATCTAGAATTAAATGGAGCAATTGTGGGAGACTCCTTAATGTGTTGAGGCTGGAGCATGCATCTCTTTTCTTTTTACTTGGAGGATTATCAATTACTCGGTTAGCTGCTTCATCAGCTGCAGTTTCTTGAACTATTCTTCTTTATTTTACTTTTTACTATTCTAAAATTTCCTTGCAATTTTCTGCTGCCAATCTTCTGCATTTGGGTGTTTCCTCCAACCATCATCTAACTCAGAGACAGGCAACGCCATCCCTCAACAGCAACCATCCTGCGTGTTGTAGATGAGTCCCTGCTTCAATATGCCTCATGTTAAGTTCAGCAGAAGTCCATCATTTACCCATTTATTTGCATAAGGTGTACTGGAGCAAAAAACTAACAAAAAAAAAAAAAAAAACACATCTAAAACATGCAAGATATTCACCATAAAAGGTTGGAATTGTCCAGCTCTGGTTCTACTTAAATCAAACTGAGGATTTGATTTACAACAAATCAATTTTTCATTTGTTTTGCAAACTAAAACCAAGACGTTCTGTTGCCTGAACCCAAGAAAACCCTTTTAGAGTCCATTCCTAACAAAATTGCTTTAATACCTCATTTTAACAGAACGTTGAGTGAGAACAAAAGCTCAGGAGAGGAAAAACTAAAGATCTGATATGAAACTGCAGTAGTGGATGGAAGCAAAGAGAAAACACAAGAACCTTTTTGTAGTTGAAAATGAGTCTCCCAGACCAAAGTCCTTTACTTTTTATCTCCACAATCCCACCGACCCTAACACAACTGCTTATTTGTTGGATGAAAAAGTTCACAAAGTTTCCAGGAACACACATGCCAGTATTGTACTCCAGTATACTGTATAAGGTAGATGCAAACATTTTAGCATACAGGCAAATAAAGAGGTTTACTGGTTGTCTATGTCAGCATTTTCTGCCAAGTTATGTATTCTCAAATGGCACATACTGCATATATAAATGAATATCAATATGAATATTCATTGCATTCCTAACAAGACATTCTCAGTTTTTAAAGGAAAAAAAAAAAGAAAATACTGAAGTGTTTTAGGTCACATCAAACAAAACATATCAAACCAATCAGCCACAACATTTAAACCACTCTCATTTAAAAAAAACACCAATAATCAACTTCTTTATTAAATACTCTGCTGGGAAACCTCAAGTTCAGAATAACACAACAAAAACTCCTTTACAGCCTCCATATCCAGAACAATGACGTAACCACGGTGATAAAACACCACAAACAGTCCAGAACCAGCCTCCAAACTCTCAGGGTTACAATCTGACTGAGGTGACACAACAAACCCGATCCACTGAGATCCAGCTCTAAATCTCCAATGTCCCTAAAGGACACATCAGGAGGTCTCGCTTCCAACAGATCAGGCTGCATTCCAGAGAACATACACAGCACGAGGCTTTAATGATGTGGCTGATCAGTGGGTGACACAAGCTCTTTCTCTGCTCACACTCACGCCCCTTGTTCTGGCATTACCTTTTCTCTGGTGTGGTTTCATTTTCTTTGCTCGCTGGTGCTTCCTGAAGATCTGGGAGGTTGGCAAAGTCATCCTGTTCAGCCAGCCCGATTGCTAGAGACAGAACAACCATCTTCCCCTCACTGGACACACACAGACAAACAGGGCATCACAAGACCACACAGGTACAGTATGTAGACACACAACGGCGGGGGACACACACGGGTCCGACAGACAAACAGGCAGTGACAGCAACACACTCAGCACGCATTCATTTAGTGTACAAAGAGAGAGTGGGAGAGAGGTGGTAGAGCATTGTGAGGACTCTACACTGCATCAAACCTGCATGCATTTCATGCAAAATCATGTTCTTACAGCCATTTTAGTGTAAACAAAAGCATCACTGACATATGAAAAACATCAGGTTCTGTTGTTTGATTGTTTGCAGAAAATTGGCACCAGATTTTCTGTAAAATGTGCAAAAAAACACCCCCATTCATCATGAGAATGTGGTAAAGGTGATAAAAGCAAAACAGCAAGAATAAAAAAACATTAAGCTTTTCATTCATGAATTTATTTCCAATTTGGGGTTCGTTTTTCTAAAATCTTGTGTTTGCAAATAACATTTGAGAAGCAGGACTCGTGTGGATCGAGTCTTTTTACTTTATCTTTCTCTTTCACAGCTCTGGAAGGCTGCGATATTAAAAGCAACACAGACTTGGAGCTACAACAAAGTCTTGTTCTCACTTTTCACGCAGTGAGCGGTGACTGTCTTTACTCTGTGCACTTTGTTGTAGAATTAGGAATAGCCGTTTGTTCCAGAGAAACAAGATTGTTGTAGTGTTATTTTTTTTTTAATCACACAAAAGTTATTTGGTTCTTTAGTTCCCTAAAACAAAAAATCACAAGGTGTAGTTTAGGATTTTTCTCTATTTATAGGCAGTGCAGTGGGCAAAGAAATATTTATCTATTATGAAGTTTGTTTGAAACATCCACATCTTTCTTAAATTACACGACGTGTAGTTATATAAAGAATCGTGCAAACAAGTGCACTTACAAGAGCAAGGATGCATTTGAATTTTCCATGAAGGTTTCTTTTTATCATCTCAAGATACTTGTGTGGCAGTCAGATTCGATTTCTATATCCTTTGTAGGCAGGTTGAGAACTTTGGTGCCTTCGTGGTTTTCAGTGATGTGTTTTTAGAAAAAGAAAACAATGAAATGAAAAATCCCTGAAATAAAGATTTGTGTATTTTCAGAGAAAAGAAGTTCCAAGTGAAATGTAATTGAAAACAGGAATGCAAAGACCGATAAATAGAGAGCCATAAAATTGAGGTGGCACTAATAAAACACCTGCAACAAGGAAACCAGTAATGTGGCGGTTTCAGCTGTTATTGTGTCTCTAAACATGTCTGAATCCATTCAAATTACATTTTTTTTACGAGTGTTTTCTGCACCGTGGATTTGAGAGGGGGAGAGGTGCCCCTTGCAAGTAAATATTTGCCCTCAAATAATCTAGTAAGTCACAGTCTCAAACCACCAGCTATTCTACTTCATGCTTACTTCTTTTCCTCTACAGTATTATCTGAATACACTCTTTTATATTAGCCTGGAGGAGAAGTCTCTACTGTTATATAATCTAATATCTCTGTCCTTCTTTTTGTGACTGTCTATTGACTTTACTTGCTGTTGTTTCTCTGTTCTGGTGGAAGAGTGTTGGTGCTTTTTCAAAACAATTTCAGATTGAGGCTTTAGAGCTCTTTGACGGCAGGAACCCACCCCCCAGAAGGAACAGAGGCACAATCAGTGGGGTAAGACGCTATAAGCTGCAGCAAAACAGAAGTAGAGACTCTGAAAAGGTGACCCCTCTTCATAACATGAATGTTTTTGAGTTTTTTCAGGAGAGAAATTCTTGAAAATGTTGTCAAAATGTTGGCTTCTGGACAACCTTCTTCTTTCTTTGATTTTACAATAAATCTTTTCAGAAAACCTATTGATTTTCATTGTCTTTTAATGCCCTTTGAGATGTTAAGCTGATTTTATGTAGTTTCATTTATATGGGCCATTCTTACTAAAGTTGTTATCCTATAAAACACTTTTGGTCCTGTGCAGTTTGCTTTAAAGCGCTGAATAAATAAAATACATTTAAATTGGTTTGGAAAATTCCAGCGACACAACAGTGACCTTTGAGTCAGGTGAGGTTTGAGACTTTTTGGACACTCCCTTGTGAATGCCGTTCACAATTTGTCATCAACAGCCACTGAGATACTGGCTTTAGTCCTGGAATTGCACCTGTTTTCCTCATTAGACATCATGACCGTTACCAGAGGTGATAAAAATTTAGATTGATTTTAATATAAATTAGCAGCGGCCTTACTTTGCACGACTGATCCAGAACAAAAGTTCATGTAATAAAACCTAATATTAGCAAATTTATGATCCATACTCCATATCCATTATGATACCATGACAGCAGTGATCACACACAAAAAAACATAGGCACAGCTAAGTAGAACACTTTGCCAAGATTTATAAATAAAATGTCATCTATTTTCTCTAATCATCTCTTTTTTTTTTGTTGCTAATATTACATTTATATTTTTCCAGTCTAGTGTACTTTTTCCTTAACTATTAGAAGAATCCGTATTGACAACAAGAAGAATGTATCAGCACTCTGGAGACACAGGGCTGGCAGAAACACAAACATAATGCTCGCTGATGAGCTGAATGAATTTGTATAGATGACGGAGAAAAAAGACACGTGTGCTCAAAATCAAATGACGCTAAAATCGTTACCACCTACAGCAGGTCTATTGATCTGAGATGAAAGAGAGCTCTGGCACGGGATAGAAGTGAAAGAGAAGTTGCTGCATTTGGCTGTTCATACCTCACTGAGCACAAATGCATGATATTCCCATTTCCCACTGGGTCAAACATGAATAAGGAGGGGGGGTCTATGGGTCGTACCACCTCAGTATGTCTAGTGTGCTCACACTCTCTTGAATTCAGAACTCTGGCCTCTGGACAATATTAATGGAAAGACTTGCAAAAAGTAGAGAAGCAGAGCGCTGCATCTGTGTCTGTGGTCAGGATGGGAAGCAGGTGAGGTAGAGCACATCATCCATCATCTATCACTCAAGTCGAGCAGAGGAGGAGAGCTCTCCTCGCTCAGTAACCCAAACAATCAGGGGCTTTTGCACATGAGTGGTTGTCCGATTCAGCAGCAGATGGATCAGAAAATTGTCATAAACCTGTGATGATTACTACTACAGAGAACATCCCTTTAAAAAATCTTAATTTGTAAAAATTTAGAAAAAAAAGACACAAGGCTTATGATTATTCCCAATAGAAATGATTTTCTTTCCAGTAAGCAGAACATTTGCTTAGGAACTTTACATTTTAATAATACACTTGTCCAGCTGTATTATGTACTATGGTTGTGCATCTTTTTCTCATTTTTATGCAGGAAAGTGCAGATAACTGTACACATTTACACAGGATCTTAAAACTCTGTTTTATATTATATCATGCAGTAGAATGTGGTATGACAATAAAGAATCTCGAATCTCGAAAAGCAAGTTATCATCTTCTCACACCATTCCTCAGTAGACTGGATGATAACGCTCCTAAAACTGAATAACGTTTGGCTTCAACCAAATTCAAGATGGCTGCCACACATCAGCCAACAAAAATGACTTTCACTCAGTTAGTTTTACATATATTGAACACAAAGTTGGTGCGCTATTAGCTGAGAGTCATTCCCATCACACACTTTGAGCGATATGATATCATTGCTTAAACCAGTGACATTAACTACTGGAGTCAACTCTGTTTATCTATTCAAATATCTTATGACTTGACTCATTGAATAGATGTTGAGGAAATCTGCAAAATGTAAACATTGGATGTACATCTACATCTGGAGTCAACACTATTCAGAATGGCCACTACTGCTTACTGATCTCAGCAAATCCATCCATCCATCCATCCATCCATCCATCCATCCATCCATCCATCCATCCATGTTTTGGACATGCCCAAAACTATTTTCTCACAAGACGTCCAGAAAGCATCATAAAGAAGCATCGTGTCTCCATTCTGAGCTTCATGCTGTCCCTGTGGGGTCATTCAGCCATTCCGCAGAGGAGCTCATTTCAGTCGATTTTATTTTAAACCGTACTAAATGATTTCCCTCTTCTAATTCAGTAACAAACATAAAGACAGGATGGGTAAACTTCCATGCACCCAAAAAACTCTTGTAAAGGTAAAGAGTTCATCAAGTGTTTTGTGGTCAAGGTGAAAAACTAGCAGTCATGATGCACTCATTTACATTAGGTAAAAAAAACATTTCTGTCCAGTTCACTGATGAACATGTTGCAGCCAAGATTCAACCAGGCTCTTCTCTCCAGCGCTTTGGCATACTGTAGCTTTGACGAAATTAGAGCATTTTTCATCCACACCGTGACCCTGCTGCCACAGAAATATTTAATTACCTCTGTGACTTCAGGCCTGTTGATCGCCACTCTTCCCTCTACTCCCCAACCTCCTCTAAGACACACTTTCAGCTGTAAGCTTTCCATACAGACCCAGACCTAATTTTTCTCAAAATGTGTCCTTTTGGCAAATAAATGTTTAACTTCAGTTCAAATCAACCTTATATGCAGTGGATGGGATGCAAAGATTGATGCTTATGTTAAAAATTATGATTTGTCTCCTGCATGTTACTGTTTTCAATGAAACTAGAATCCTCCAAGCTACTATCTAAAGTCGACAGATGTTTTTTTAACAAGATCAAGACAGATAAAGTCAGTAAACAAAATGCCAGTAAAGACCGTTTTAAAGCACAGTAATTAACACACTTTTGGTACATTTTGCAGGTAGCTGTTTTGTGTTTTTACAAAATATTTTAACATATAACATTTTTACTTCTTACATTAAAAAGTTAAGACTTATAATATCTATAAACACAGTAAAAAGTGCCCAGAATAGCGAACAAGAACCGAAGATTGGATCTGTTGAATTGAATTGCACTAAATAAGCACATATCATGCACATTAATATCTGACACTTACAGGAACGACTTGACGTCCAGACCTCTGTGGCGGATCTGCTCCATCATGTGGTCCCAGCTACCCGGATTTGACCGTGATCGGCCAGCCCCAGTTCCTCTGTACCGGGAGGCTCCAGCCGGACTCCCCCGGACCCCCCGTGGGCCCCCGCGGTGGCCCCCGCCGCCTGGTCCTGTGTGCAACTGGCCCAGGCTCTGTGAGGTGACCGGGGGGTCGTTGGGACCCGGAGGGGGCTGGTGAGTGAGGGGCTGTTGGAGGCTCTGCTGGCGGACGAGGGGCCGAGGGCGCGCCACGGCCGAGGACGGGATGTGCTCCAAGGTGGAGGCAGAGGAGAGGGAGGCGTCCCCGAAACTGAGAGGAAACACGGGTGCAGAGAAGAAGAAGATGGACACAACAGAGTAGACCTTCGTTAGAGACAACATGCTTCACAAGGCAGGTAACTGTGAGGTGTTTAAATCTACCAGCTCATGCATTTTGAAACAAAATTCATAACAGTGTTCAAATGGTAGTGCTAGATTGTTGATAAAAGTAACAAAAATGACAAAAGCAGAGCTGATTGAAATGTGAAAAGACAATGTTTCCCAGGAAAGAGAAGAACCCATAATATTAGAGTATAATCTGTTATTCATGCAGCGTAAATGTGAGTCAGTCGATATGTAAACATTCATGTTATGCTTCCTGGAAATATTGCCAAAACAAACCTTAAGTGAAATTAAATCCAAGCCGAGCTAGAAGTATCACTATCACTTCACTCGGGTCTCCATCTGCAGCACTAAATTGTTTCTGGACGTTATCTCCCTCTCTAATTAGCCTCGACCTACTTCTACCTTTTTGCCTTTGATGACTTCTGCCTCCATCAGTCTTCCTCTAAGGCCCTTTCTGCTCCTTCAGTGTTTTTTTCCCCTCCCACTCTTCCTTTCACCTCCTGCAAACAGCCGCTCCACTTCTCCCCCGTCCATTCATCTTTTCCCCACCCTCAAATTCAGATCACTCCATCTTCACACCACCTTCAATCACTGCTCTTTAAACCTATTCCCTAATTATTGCTCTGCTTCTCTTACAAACCTGTAATAGTGCTTCTCCCCTTATCATCTCCTCAATCACTGCCCTGCCTGATGACTGTAAGCTTGTGCTAAACAGCTCTGTCTGGAGTTAATGCTGCGAGGGAGGATTTACTGCCTGGACTCGAGTAGAGCTAGAAGAGGTCTTCTGTATTAACTCAGCCTTAACCCTGTTGGAGAGCTCGGGAGAAAAGCACACGGCGCACAGAGATGCTGGATCAAGTAAATACAGGAGAGGAGCTCGTATATTCATGCACTCGGGCAGGCATGCATTCTCTCTCTCTCTCTCTCTCTCTCTCACACGCACACACAGAGGGATACACATATCACAATAGATCATTCCTCAGGAGAGGCTTTGATGAGATTTTACTTGTTCTTTATCTTATATTATTATTAGCAAATAGAGGTAAATACATATCTAATACATTTATAAAAAGTTGTTTGCCCAATTTTACTATTGGTGCTAAAGACGACCAATAGATCTTATGTAATATCAAACTATCAAATCCTGATAAGGTAAATTAAAAACAGAAGCCCATGTGGGGTAAAATATCCAGGCCACTGACACTTTTTATATTTTTAACAGCTTAGTCAACTTGCTGTTGGAGCTCAATCTGTCTTCTTGCATGAATAACTCTACGTGCATTTGAAAGTAAATTATTTTAAAAGACTCAGTGTGCATGCAAAATAACTGTACTTACTAATTTAGAATACAAGAAACTTAGCATACAATTTTTGCTCTGTGCAAGAAGAATGGAGTTCAGAGAAAACATTGTGTAGCTAAAGTTGTAGCTTAGTCCTTGTCCATTATCCAGTCACTCAGTCAACGTGCCTGTAGTTCTGCTCATGCAGTTTGGTTGAAACTGTCCATGCATGCACATTAAACTGGTTCACAGTGTTTGTGCACTTTCAATAGGTTTGTGGATGAGGAGGATTTTCTTGCAAAGTTTGTCTTCAAAACAAACATTCATGAAGTTTTTTTTCTGTCCTCATTGTGTTGTGGGTTATTTTAAATTTTATTGTATTTCTTTGAATGGAACATTGATCAAAGCCAAGCACACTTGATGCCCTTTACGATTGATTACAAATATTTGAGCAGAAAGAGGTCAGATAAAGTTATACTGAAGATGATGCGACCATGATTTTTTTAAAAAGTTGCCTGCAGTCAGGGTATATCATACAAATAGAGCTGCATGTGTTTTAGAATCTTCAAAATAATGTTTCAGCTCAATAACTTCATGAATTATAACATAATTTATCTTTCAGAAGATACTGATAAAATAATAGTGTATGTGTAGCTTAAGATTTTGGTATTTTTAGTGTTTTCCTTTTTAACAAGCTCTATTGTTTTGATATAAAGTGTAAAAAAAAAAGTGATCCTCAAAAATAGAAACATTTTCATGCAACAGAATAATGATTATATCAGCATTTAAGTATGTAACCTAAACACTGCAGCTACAGTTGAATCAATATGAAGAGTAAACCGAAAAGGTCAACTGACAAGCTCTAAATTTCACATAATTTATGGGTTCAACAGTCATGTTATCATAACTGACATCATGAAAAGTCAATACATCTGGCTGGATGGATGGTGACATTAGGCCAGACATCTGGGAGCCGGTCCATGGACTAATACATTTTGCCCGTCTGTCCAGTGTCATAAATCTGACTCAGAATTTACTCATTTGAAAAAGTCATTGGCCTCACAGCGATGAGTCTTCTCCATACAGTGGATCTACTCATCCTTTCGGGCTCTGCATTTAGACTGTTTTCTGAATTTTTCTGGAGCTGGAGCCTTCTTTATCTGCTGAATCCTATTAATGACTCAGAGGGTTATTTTCACATCTCTTCTTGCCTGAAAGTCAATTAAGATGACTATAAACCTTGAATGATTTTGTAATTAAGGGAAATTGAGGAGGGTGAAAAACAAGGAAAGTGGGGAAAAATGGTGACAGTGAAGAGTGAACGAGCAGTGAGAGAGGAGAGAGAGAGAGAGAGAGAGAGAAGTAAAAGGAGGAGGAGAGAGAAATGCCCAAAAATAGAAACTAATTCCAGAGGAGAAACAGAAACAGTGAGAGCAAAAAGGAGGGAGTGAATAAAACTGGAAAAATAATCCCTGAAATTTAAAATGAATGTAAAAACACATGATTTATTATTCTATTTTGTAAAATCTCACATATAAAATTCAGTATCTAAACATATGGACTGCTAGTTTTCTAAAAAAAAATGCTTAGATTGTTTAATTGCTTTAAAAAATTTTTTATTGTGAACTACATCTTATTTTGTAGCCTTTTTACTATTTACTGTTGTTTTAAAAAATAATGTGCTGTAGTACTTAATAAAGTCCCTATTGTCTATCAATCTACAGCTAATTATTTTTAATGGTGTCCCTCGTTAATCATTTTGCATAACAAAAAAAAAATCAGTCCCACTGAGCCAAAAGCGCTAATAACACACCATTCTTTACTTGTAGCAACTGGAGCAAATCTGTATTTTAAACTTTCTCTGAGTTGAGAATCATAGAGGTTCTGATTCAGATGTCCAGGTCCAACAGTTTTGAAATAATCAAAGCAATAAAGCCCAACTTCAAAATGACCGAAACATCCCTTTAAGTCAAGTTGTTTTCATGTTGTCCAGGAAAAAAAAGTAATTTGTATCATCAGCCTGAATAATCAATGTCTGCTGTTTAGGAATCAAATTTAAAACATTTTGTTTTAGGAAATAAGAGGAATGAAGGAAATATGAGGAAATAAAAAATGTTTTTTTTTTTTTTTGCGTTTAAGAAGTCAAGGTTTTCAGACGTTACACATTCACCACATTATGCAGCTTCTCTTCCAGGTCTTCTTCTTTAAGAACACCAGAAAAGTGCATGCATGAGTTCCATGTATAATACAAACTCCCTGCTGGGATATCCAGACCATGCTCCTGTTGTGCCCACTGTAGACCCTCATGCGTTCCCCATGCCACCATGTGTCACTCACTTGCTAAGCCGCAGACCTCCTGCATGCATGTGGCTCTGGACCGCCTGCCAGCGCCCGGCCTTGGTGCCCCCTGACACCATGCTTCGAACGCTGTCGCTGCGACTTGGCCCTGCCCCTGTACCAGAGCAAGCGCCGCCCCCGCTGTCGCTGGCCCCCGGTGAGGGTCCAGCACCGCCCTGCCCACCCTTATCCACTGCCCCACTGGGAGTTACGACGGGGCATCAAAGACAGACAAACAAGGACGGACGGGAAGAAAGAATCCAGATAGGATACAAATAAAAGAGGGATAGAAGAGAGACAGACGCACAAACGTAAAGGGCCGGAGAGCAAAAGTGTCGTCAGTGAGGTTAGTCAAAATATTCATACAATACATGTGACTCCATCTGTAGTTTACACTCATTAATATATCACTTTATATAAAAAAAGAAATCAGTTGCTTCTCATCTGATTATACTTTCTGGCTAAATTAAGAAGATTTTAATAGAAGTTCTGACTGATGCCATGTTGGGAACTGAAGAACTCTCACAAACATTTCAAGACACTTTGAAATGTCTTTCAACAGTCACAGTGAGATGCTGGCTAATGTAGTCCATTTCACTCAGCATCCTTTGCAAACGAACTACTTGTATTACGTTTCTACCTCATCAACGTTTACACTTTTACAAGTAAAGTCTGCGATGTAGCTCTTAGGAGTTTTTGCCAATTCTTTGTGCATTGCTCAGTCTGACATTAATGTGAACCTTCTGGAAGTATCCACTCCCGGGAAAACTTTTTTGTCTACATTCGTTCTAAAAAAAGACCACAAATAGTTTGGAAGTTGCCCAGAAATTAACAGGCAGCAAAATCACTTTCCCAAAATCATCTCTGTTGTTTCTTCTCTGCTAAAATGGTCCCACTAGATAATAACCTACATTTATAAAGTGCGCTTGATGATCAGCACCTGGATCCAACCTCTAATATGGGAGTGGTAAAGGTAGACTGAGGTTTTCAGACACAGTTTGAGTGCTTTGGATTGTAGTTTTCTTGTAAGAAAGATAATTGTTGTGCTTTTTATCAGGATATTGTACGTTTGCTGTAATGTGTGCTGTTTTCACACTGCTTTCTTGGACCAGATCACTCTTGGAAATGAGATTAATTATGTCAATGAGACTTTCACTGGTAAAATAAAGGAATATATATCATAAAAGTACCTTTAACGTGTCCAAAAACACTAGTGAGAACAATGATTTTGTCTAGAGCTTTTGGTATTCCATCCAAATTGACTTTTTATTACAATGTTTGGGAAACTCCTCACATGGCAGCTACACAGAACCCAATTATCTGTTTTAAATGGTGAGAAGCGGGTCTGTTTTTACTCCACGCAGGTGGCCACAGCGATGATCGACCTGCTGGCTGGTTGGAGTGGGCAGCCCAGATAAGTAATTATGCAGATGCATCACTCTCAGGTTTGCCGACTGCAGACGCAGGTGATGAGAACACAGAGCACTAATATCTATAATCCCACACACCTGCAGCATTTACCAACTGTTTCTCACCAGATGCAAAGATTGTCTGTAAAAGAAAGGAAGACGTTTACTTGGCATGCCACAAGCCCACCCCAGCTGACCTGGACGTAAAGCCACAGAGACGAGCACAGACTGAACGCTGACTTCAGTACGGGACGTTCTGCGTAAAAACAAACCACACAACGCACGGCTGCACAACAGGACGACGTCTGTGACCACATTTAGACATAAAGTGCAGGCTAAAAGTCAAGATTATGCATTAAAAATCCAAGTTCTACCATAATTCTTTGTTTTTCTACTTCATTTCAAGTCTTCTTTGCTTCTACCTACCCATAAAACCACATCTGAGAGACATTTGAAATTTGAAAAACAAATAAAACGTGTGCTACAGCAAATTGACAAGAGATATAAACGATTAATTTACTTATCTTCTATCACATATTTCAGAAACCACTCTGTTATCAGCCTAATAAGTGCCAATCCAAACTAAACGCTTGTGTTGGACGCAGAATGCAGAGCAATCACAACAAAAGCTTTAATCACCACTGCTCGCTGGGTTTACAATATTTTCAACATCACTGCTCAGACGGAGTAACTGATCACCTGGCGGCTTTTTGAAAGAGCCAAGTGAGTCGTAATTAGAGAGGATAAGAATGAACAGGTTCACTCGATGCCTCGGCGATCGTGTGAGACGTATCTAAATGATGGATACCAGGCAGACGTTTTACCATCCAAACACTTAATTGCTCTGCTGTACGTGAAGGAGACGGTGTGGCTATTTTTAGAATGGGACTCAGCAGACAAGACTCAGGAGGGCTATCAGGCAGCCTTACAGCACTAAGAGTACTATGAGCTAGAGGGAGTCGTTACAACAGGCAGCGAGGGTGGAGGACGAGGTGAGATGAGATAAACATGTAAGGACTTTACGCACACACATTAAACAACAGAACAAAACCCACCCCCGTTAAGAACATTTCAAGAAATACGCAAATTTGTTTTCTAGTAAGGAGCCAGATGATAAGACTGATTATGAAGCTGCAGCCAGCTGCCGCTGAGACTTGGCATCAGGACTACAGAAGAGCCGTTTAGTAGTAACGAAACCCATCTGCCAGCACTTCCAAAAATCCAAACTTTTTATACTTTTAATTTGAACAAGACATAGAAGTGTACTTGAAATGAGAACACTTGTATATTTATGCTTGTGTAGAGTTACACAACAAAAACAAATCTCTTTACATTAAATAAACAGTTTATGCAGCTCAGCAGCAGATCAGGATTTCTGTGATCATAGAAAGGAATCTCTGATGTTTAATATGATGGTTTTGGTGTTTTTACTTCACACAGAATAAAATCCTGCAGGATCTTGATGAGGTCTTCAGCAGACTCTCCATGACAGAGCTGATAGGTGGTTCTAAACATGAATAAAACCTCTGTAACAAGGCTGTGGTGGTTTATTATTGGAGTTGTTGCATATCTGCTCCTGGTTTTAGTATGACGGATCTTGGTGGTGCTGTATTAAAGTGTTCTTGTAAGTCTGGCATGGCTTGATCATTGAAAGTTTGACTCAAGGCGCACCATTTAGTCCTTATGCCTTCAACATGACTCTGGCACATTGTGTCAGCATGGTGTGACTTTTGAGCACATAGGTGCATCCTGATGTGGTTCAAGAGAGTCAAACCAAAACAACTTTCTGGGTTTGATCCCACTTTCCTTTATCACATGTTGAATTGTCTTTAGTAAGACTAGAATTTACAAGGCGGGCAAAGGTGGGAGGATCTTTGTGGGAACTGTGGACATTTATGGCATAGTGAGGGTGAAGGATAGCATTGTGGGTATGCAAAAAATTGCAGGAAAAGTCTAATTTGAGAGTATAAATGTATAGAAGCATCATGATGCCTTTAGATGTGCCTGCAGATGGACTTTGTTCTGTTTAAAATTGCAAGAATAACGAGGCTCATTCTGCTCCAGTTTTTATCCTTAGTTCATCCATTTGATGTCATTTTAAACTTAACGGAGAGTGTGATGATGGTCGTCTCATCTAGCTTTCTTCCAGAAGACAAATAAACACACTTTTTTAATGTGAAACACATCTTTCAAAGTAACCCATCACATTATAACCTTTATTCAAAATATGACCAACAGACAACCCTCAGCAGATGAGCTAATTACTTCTAATTCTTATAATCAGGTGTGTTAGAAATACTCTGAGGAACACTTGTAATTTAGTGTCCTGGTTGTATAAATGAGGTAAAATGTTCACGTAAAACAGTAAAATCTTGCTTGGAGGGTTGTCTGTCTCCATGGTAACACTCCATGGGTTGCAGGTGAGAAGGCAAAGAAGGTCTGGTGAGGATAGCAGGGCTGTAAGCAAAGGCGCTGTTGAGCATTTTTATACTCTGTGCAAACTAAAATGTTACTTTCCCACTTTTATTGTTCTGCCTTTTCTGTAACGAGATTAAAAAGTAAGATACTGTTTAGTGGCATAAAAAAAACGGATGTGAAAATTGAATACATATCAGCAGAAAGACCTCTTATCAGTATTTGTTTTCTGAGAAGTTTAATTTTTGTTGCTTTTTTTGTCCTTATAAACAAAGTATTCTTGAGTAAATTTGGCATGGTTTGTGGGAAAAATCTTCAAATCTTAAAAAACATATATATATATAGTCATATCTCTGTCAATGTTTGGGCAGACCTCAGAATCGCAGCAGTATTAAGGGATGGTGCTGCACATCTCTATCAGGTGCTGCATGGCCAGCAGTGCATACTAAACACCGCCTCGGCCCTGGATGGAGAAACATGGGGATTACCAGGAATGAGAGGAGGCTTCTGTTAAGAGATAAGTGGCCAGACACTGTTACAAACTGATGAGGTTTTTATTTCCATCTTTAAGCCTGTATACCTTTTAAATACTCAGTAATAAACTGATCATCAGTTGCATTTTATTTAGAGAATGTTTGAGCTAGTTCTTATACACAAGCAGCAATATATTCAGTGTGCAAACTAAATGTTCCAGTTTATTATTTTTAACCAGACACAGAGTTTCGTTGGAGTATTTCAGGATGTAAACGAGCCCCGTGTTGTTAACAGCCCTGCCCAGACAGAGGGGTCCCTTACCAGCCATGACCAGGACTCACTTGGGAGTGAGGCGAGGGTCTCCGTAGGGAGCGTAGGGAGACATGTTTAGGAGGAACTCCTTGGGTGGGTAGGAGCTCCATCTCTGCTGCACATTGCTGCTGTCATTGTTATTCCAAAAGTCTCTGTCGAGATCACTGGAGCCACAGAGAGCGAGAGAGAGAGAGAGAGAGAGAGAGAGAGACAGCAGAAGGTTAGACAGCAAACTGTCACACACAGTCCTAAAGATGTGAAATATGACAGACAAGAGAAGTGTCAACAGAAAGCTAAAGGTCACAGAGAGGCTGTGAAAAACACAGGAAACTCAGATAATAGAAATGCTCATCATGACTTTTTACACAAAAACTAAATAAAAAACTGACATCATAAAATGTATGATTGTATGTTTTGATATTAGACATGGATTCAATAAAACAAACAGAACACAGTGAAGATGTACATAAAAGTAATCTAATAATACATAATAAAATATCATTATGTGCCATTCAATGTTCATAATTCACTTGTAATTTTTAATAAATCAGAAGCTTTAAAGTAGAGTTTAAATTCTTTGAAGCTCGACCTCACAGCTTAAAAACATAGCTGTGAGTATTATAAATTTATACTAAGTTTTTAGCTGTTAAAGGCAGCTATAACAGGATGTAATGATTTAGGAATATTTTCTTTACTATCAAAAATATGTTTGGATATTTATGTTCATCTTAAATTTGATGAAAGAAGTACATTCCAAAAAAAGGTATTTAGTATAGTATAGTATAGGATAGGATATAATAATATAGTATATTAAATTATAGCATAGTGTAGTATATACATGATAGTATATAATAGTATAGTATAGCATCATATATAATAGTGTCATATGTCACCTCACTTGTGTCATATGTCTCCCTCTAGTGTCCTGTCTTGTGCTTTGTTTAGCCCTCTGCCTTTTTGTCTCCCACAGGTGAATCCAATTGTTATCCTCTCACCTGTGTCTCGTCTCGTCATCACCACCCAGTATATCAGTGTGTTTGTCTCGTCTGGGTGTTGTCAGATCTTCGTCTTCTCGTCCCCTGCCCTAGTCTGTTTTTGTTGCTCAATAAATACCTATTTTGCTTACATCTGCGCCTGGATCCTCCTTCAACCCCCCGAAACCTGACAGAAGATCTGACCATATGGATCCAGCAGATGACCACCTGGAGCACACTTCACCCTACCTGGGGACCCGGCTGGCCTACAGGACGCCGCCGGGTCCGAAGCCGCTACGGTGCCTCGCCTGGACGCCTGCACCAATGCCACCTAACACCATCAGGTCGGGAGTCCTCCAGGTCCACGTCGGCCCCCCTGCTTTGCCACGGCAGCCCCGACGAACCCCAGCCGAGCCGCTACAGCACCGACGGGCTTTCCCTGGACTACAGAAGTCTCGTCGGACCCGAGCTGAGCCGCTACAGCCACAGCAGCCTCCCGCTGCTCCCCAGTATCCGGTCGACCACATCCAGAGGGTATGTCGTTCCTATGAGGACACTTTCCACGCTGTCAATGAATACGACCTCTGCCCGCACATACAGCTGTCTCTATTGGACTTTCTAGTCACGTTCTACGAGACCAATCCTGACCTCTCAACCTACCCAGAGATCCGGGAGCATTATAAGCGCGCCGTCGCCATGCGCTACCCCCGACGATGCTTGGTGGGGTCAGGAAGCCTCACCTTCTGTTTGAATGTTGGTCCTCCTCCTAGTCCAGTCCCGGTTGCAGCTCCCGAACCCGTTCCGGTTCCTGAACCTGCGGCCTCTGGACCCTCCTGTGCCGTTGCAGCCCCGGGACCCTCCTGTGCCGCTGCAGCCCCGGGACTCTCCGTTCCAGAGCCCGCGGTGGGCGTCTCCGTTCCAGAGCCCGCGGTGGGCGTCTCCGTTCCAGAGCCCGCGGTGGGCGTCTCCGTTCCAGAGCCCGCGGTGGGCGTCTCCGTTCCAGAGCCCGCGGTGGGCGTCTCCGTTCCAGAGCCTGAGGTGGGCCTCCCAGTTCCAGAGCCCGAGGTGGGCCTCCCTGAACCTGATCCGGACCCGGGCCTCCCTGAACCTGATCCGGACCCGGGCCTCCCTGAACCTGATCCGGACCCGGGCCTCCCTGAACCTGATCCGGACCCGGGCCTCCCTGAACCTGATCCGGACCCGGGCCTCCCTG